>JAVIWB010000199.1:0-141149 GCA_031893035.1 Dermolepida albohirtum | reverse complement strand
AGATTACATAGAGAGTAAAACAGCCGTAATTGAAGTCAAAAGCTATATGCAAAGAAACCAAGAGTATCCGGGCAAGACATCAAGACCACAATAGATCCGAAAAGGTGGCAGATGAAAAGGTTTTTTGACCACCTTAAGTAATCTGAATCACTCACAGCAAGAGACTTTGTTGCTGACTTTTCAATAATTAAATATTACTGATTTGGATACTTATCCTGAAAGGTACTAATTCGACGTTTTTTTTTCTAATTTTATGTAGCATGCATTTCATCACTATGGTGTTGCAATGTATGTTAAATGTTATTAATCAACCTTATATACATACTATGAAGCTCTGTATTCTTAACGAATGTTATAGGTAGTAGAATTGATTGTACATTGTTACTTTTTCGAAGTGGCTTTCACGGTTCAACCGGTTTCAATAGCTGTCGAATTATTGCAGTTCTGACACCAATACGAACATTTTGTGTAAGGTGTAGAGACAAAAAACTTAACTGATGTCTATATTAATATGTATCATTTATTTCTGTAATTTTTTCTGCATTACTTGTTCACGTTCGTTTTCATTTTAGTTTTATATTTAGTTCAGTTTTTACGTTGGTATCGTATATGTATTTTTTTACCGCATTAGGGTAATCTTATATGTCATTTGTTATTTACTTTCTGTTTGTCTCATCTTTCATTTATTATGTACATATTATATGTGGGTTTTTCCTGTTGGGAAATTAATAAATATTATTATTATTATTATTATTACTTATAATTGACACAATTTCACTTAGAAAAGTCATTATTGTCTTAGTAAATAGAAAATAAGCTCGTCATTATTATAAGTGATGACATTCACTTTGAATTTTATATATTATTACATCGTTACCGCGCTATTGTTTTAGCATCGCTCAAATAAATAATGCATACATAAATACCTGCTTCGCCTACAAGCTCGAAATGACTCGTGCTCGACAACGACGTATATCAACAAACAGAAACACACCAAGTAATCATACTTTTGTAGCAGTACTAGTTCTCACACCTTATTTTCCATCGAGTCCTACTAATAATGTAAACTGGAAGGAAAAGTATAAATCCAACATACTTACATACCTACATAAATATGTGCTGTTGCGTATGCATTTACACCTATGAGATGGTGTCATTCCTAACAAATAACAGTAATGAAGGGGCATTACCGGAGCAATCTGCATCCAAATACCCACTTTATCCAGAGAAAGGTGCCTCGAGAATGTGAAGGAAACAGGTAAATAGTTGTTGCGTTCCAAAAATATGTCCTTAAGTTTCGTGTTTTTTTTTCTTTCTGTAGGGAAAGTAAGTTGATCTTTTTGAAATATCCCATGTGTCAAATTTAAATAGATCCGCGCCCCAGAAAACGAGGACAGGTTCGATTGTTCCCGAAGTAATACATGTGTATTATACTCACTTGTACACAATGAAATGCATATTTCAAATTTAGTAGATATCGCCTACGTGAATTAAACGATTGACTGGTCATAACAGGTCTTGTATTATAATAGTTCTGTACATACAATGAGCAATGAATACATTTGATCATTTTCAATTTGAATAAAAATATAGTTGCTTAAATTACACAATTTTTTCAATTGTTATTTTTTAAATTCCAACAATTTAGACACATAACCTATCTTCATGAAAGCTTATATAAAAGCAAGTATATACTAAAATCGAATTGACTGACATTAAGAGATCTAATAGACAGAGAAATTTGATTATGAAACTTGGTAGCGATACGAGGATGGTTGGGTAACTACGTGGCCTAACAAAGAAGTTCTTGGACAAAAAAGTCATTTTGTTTTTCACTATAGTTTCCTGCTTGATACTTCAAATTAGAAGTACCTTCATTATAGGTGGATGTCAAGTCCTGGAAATTGCTGTTTATAGTAGCGATTATCTCGGAATTGTACAAAAATTTCTTTTTATCTAATCGTTTTGGCCAAGGCGACCGTAGACTTGTGTACTTTCTTTTTGTCAAACGAAACCGTTCTCTTTGACATTATCGCTCAATTTTGTCGCAAGCTTTTACTTGACAGTCCTCCAATACGTTGAACTTTGTCAATCATATCCGAAGCAGTAATCGTTCTTGGATGTCCACTCTAAAGTTCATCCTTTGTGCTAACATGATAACGTTTAAAATCTAATACCTAGTTTATAACCATTGAAAACAAAGAACCGGACTCTAATAGAATCCAATCCCATCCAAGTGATTTCGGTCGGTGTTAAACCTTTAAAATTGAAGTACTTCATCACTGCTCGCAGTTCAGGTTTTTCCATTGTTTACAAAATCGCAAAAGACGTTTACTTTGGCGCACTGTCCAACACTGATTAATTGACAGATGTCGTATTTAACCTCATAAAAGGAGATTCTACAGAACATGGTAAAGATTTCGGCAGCGAATTCGCGCTATCTTTGCGTTAGGTCATCCAGTTATCAAACAATCCTCCTGTAATTGAAATGCCTTTGAATTTGTCTTAATTGACAATAACCTAATACTAACTGCGATCTATTTCTGGCACCTTAGTTGTAATGACTTCATGTGCACGAAATCTAGTATACTTGTTTCTGATGTACAAAAGGTATTCGAATATAAACGGCAAGAGCTGCTAACACAACATCCTTCGTGCTTATGTTACTTCTAAAACCATAAATTCTGAGAGATTCTGCAAAGAAAACGTTGGTATAACCTATGTATTTGGTCTTGTACCTTTAAAGAATTAGCATCATGCAAGGTATCAAAAAACAGCTGTCGTTAATGGAAACGATCGGACACAATATAATATATTTTGCAAAACATTTGGGTATTGGAAGGAAATATACATATTAGTTACTGCATAACTATCCACAATTGTAGAAGACTGAACACAAGCACCTACTGGTGACTTTGCACCAGTTAGAATTAAACTGCGATAAAGTCACTCTAGCGTACTTTGTTTTCGGATTTTGTGTACTATTCACAGCTCTGGGCTATTTAATCAATTAAAATATTGGATTGATGGATAGCCTATATGATGCTGACTTATGATTTATTTTCTTTTTGAACCATAATAATAACAATCTTTACTGCACGACAGATGAATTCATTTTTAAGTTAAAATAAAATGTAGAAAAGGTAGAGTCCTAGATTTGAACCTGAAGCATGTCAGATGTTGGAAGGAATTTGTAAGAGTAAAAGCCATTATAGAATAGATTACACTCTATTCACAATATATGAGGCTATAAAGTGTAATGTTGAAGGGCTGAATCTAATAGCACTTAATTTGGATAATAATATTTGATAATGAAGGGCATCAAAAGTGAGAGAAATGTCATTATAAACAACATTCATTTGTTTATTATCCATAACTTCATGTATGTATATTTTGAGTTATTATAGGTTAGTATCAGTAGCAAGCGATAGCAAAAATTCTTGTTAGATATGTATCGTCTTGTGTTACAAAGTATAACATATAAAACTTGTATCCAAATTTCACCAAAATTTGGTAAACGTTTGATAAAAAGATCTTCGATGCTTGATACATGTTCTATTGTGAATCACTACTATTTTGGTTATCTTATATTAATCAAGGAACACGCATTTCTAAACCTAAATTGATAACAATTTGTAATAGCTTTGTTAATACAGTACTAGTATTTGGAAATAAAAAAGAAGCTTCTTGCTTCGGTAAATATATACTCCAAGAAATATGAAAAAATGCTTTCAAAACTGCTCTCTTTAAATGCAAAAGTGAGAAATTCCCGAGGAGTTTTTTAAATAAAATATTAAGACAACATTCCTTCCAACGATATCTCCATAATTGTAGTGTTATGTGATCCTGAAAAAAACTAAAAACGTATATACATATTTACACGTACTAAGTATAATATTTCATTCAAGTCAACTTCTTTTGGCATTAAATTATGTCGGCTGGATAAAGGAATAAATTAAAAACATTTTTACTCTAGTCGAAATGAAAGAAATGGTGACAGAAAAAAAATAAATCAGAGATATCTCTGTCAAATATCAGAAAGTATGCCGAATGTATCCAGTTGGTCGGGCGATGAGTAACATCGATTGTCGACGATCTGCGAACAGCAACCGCTAACCTAACCCTTTATTTCTTACTTGCGAGAGAGAGTATTACGTGATGCATACTTCTACACCGTAAATCCCTTAAGAGAAAAGAACAGAGTGGCCGGAGATTGATTTCCGGCGAAGATTCCACAATATTGCATTAAAATTTAGTCTGGTAGATATTATATAGATTTAGTGTAATGATTCATACATTCTGTAATCGTCAGGTAAAGTTGGTTCACCGCATTGACATGTAATTATATGTTTTAAAGTAACAATTAATTATTAGGCAAATTTAATCGAAATCTTTTCTTACTTGTACACAGTCGCTATGGTTATTTTTAGTTTCATCTTGACCTCGAGACGGTGATTACGTTATTATTAGTATCAAAAATGAGGTGTCATTAACTTTGAATACAAATAAAAAAACAATTACCATTATATATTAATAATAGTTTTGACAACTAAATACGTTTGTAAATTGCTAAAATAAACTTATTTAAATTTAATTGTGTGGTTCGATTTGTCGAATGGTAAATGTATAAGGTATGTAAACAGACAAAGTAATAAGAGAAATCAATCGACTAAAGAAAATTGGTGAACATAAATACAGAACACTAAACAAAAAAACTGAAGGAACTAAAATTAGAAAATAAACACGCACTTAAGACAATAAAGTTATAAAGAATAAGGTGGTACGGTGACATATGTATCGGATTTTTCAATAAGGACATAACAACTTAGTATGTAAATAAAACACAGAATAATTGAGACATTGGGCTGAAATTTATTCCAGGTGCAGTATACATGTTACATTTAACTATGGAATTCGATCTCGTTCGTATGACCACCGCGAGCACGTTTGCAGCGATCGATTCTTTGGAGTCAATTTTCTACAACTCTTTCACACATATCGGCCGCAACGTTGGTAATTTCGCGTTCGATATTGTCTTTGTGGTTACTCGACTGGATCATTATTCGAGATTACACCGTTACTGAATGGCTTGTGGCACCATCTTATTGGAACCATATATCACTGATGTGGCCAAAAATAGTCTTCCAACAATCCACGATAGCGAACTCCATTGATTGTAATATGGCGATCATTTTCATCGACGAAAAAATATGGTCCAATCACACACCCAGCATGAAATTCACACCACGCGGTCACTTTTTGTCTTTGTAATGTGATGTTTTGAAGCACATGTGGGTTCATTGCTGTCTAATAACGCATATTTTGCTTGTTGATAATGCCATTAAGCAAAAAACGAGCTTCATCGCTGAAGACGATTTTTCGATGAAATTCAGGATTTTCTTCAAACTTTAGCAGAGGCCAATCGGAGAAGTTTTGAAGCTTCAAATGAAAAACGCTTCAGTGTTTGAGCTATATTGATCTTGTAATGGTGTAAGTTAGGATCTTTACGCATAATTCGCCACAGTGTGGTTTGCGAGATTCCCAATTCCTGTAAACGGCGTAGAATCGCCTGACTTGGCTCATTTTGAACTGAAGCGCTTGCGGTTGCGATATTTTCGGTACTTCGGCCGGTACGTTATCTCACTGATACCAGAATATTTAATAGTGAATATTTTGACTCGAATTTTTTCATTATAGCACGCACAGCTTGTCTGCTGGGACGATTATTAGGATCGAAAATTGGAGTAACTGCTCTTAAAGTTACGATCACTGACTCAGAATTGCGGTAGTAATTTTTAATAATTTCCAAACGTTGCTCGTTTGTGAACTTCACCAAGGTAAAAACGTTAACTTTGACTAACGTTTTGACGTTGGCAGATCATGAAAAACGTTCGTATTAAAAGACAAAATTGTTAGGTCTCTATTGGAAAACCTGATATATAGGTCTTATTTGACGAACCGCCTCAACTATGTTGAATGTTTCGGTTTCAAATCATTTGAATGACTGCTCTCCTTCTAAAGTACCGCAGGGTTCAATTTTGGGTCTTTGTGTATTTTTGCACTTCGTTAATTACTTTCCCTTTATCCTCTGAATGTTTAATATATGCTGATGATCTCAATATTTTTGTCATTGCATTACTGCTGTTTGTCTAATTATCTCTTTCTGAATGTCTAAATGCAGAATAATTAGTTTCATGAGAAAACAGTTATGAGATTCGATTATAATATTATTGATGGTCAGCCTTTGTGATTTGAACTAGAATCTTTATATTTGGTTTGATAGTAAATTAAATTTTAATCACCTATTATAAACATCGTGAGCTACTTTTCTCACTACAAATACGCGTCAATTAGTTATTTCTGTTATTATTAGTTTCTTATCAGTTTCTACATATTCATAGCAAACTAGATTATTTTTCCGTCTTGTTTTTAATATATGGGTATGGTTGGGAGTGTTTAAAGGAAAAACGTTATATTTTCGCAAATATGGCAATTATCTGTCCCACAATTACATGTATGATGACCTTTGAGAAAGGATTATTTATCTTTGCGTGATCGTAGGATAATATCTAAAATTATATTTGTTTATACATTTTTAAATAACTATATTTGTGACCCAAAATTATTGGGTTGACAACTAAGTACTTTCGGTTTTTACTGATAGAGAGCGTTGCTTTATTTTTTGTATAACGTATGTTAGTGCTGTACTTTACCGTTTGTCGCGTGATACTAGTCACATTGACGTAACTTCAGAAGCAAGTAGTGCATGATTTTTATTAAAGCTATTAGTTGTGGATTAATTTTAAATGGAGTGCAGAAACGAACATTTTCGACATATTTTACTATTTTATTTCCGTAAAGGAAAGAAAGCTGCTGCGGTTCACGAAAAGACATGTGAAGTTTATGGTGCTAATTGCTTAACAGAGCGCATGTGTCTGAATTGGTATAAAAAATTCCGTTCTGGAGATTTTTCCCTCAAAGATGAGCAACGTTCTGGTCGGCCTACTGAAGTTGATGATGACCAAATCAAAGTCATAATTGAAGAGGATCGTCATATAACTGTTCGAGAGGTTGCGGCGGGGCTACATGTATCGCACACAACAATTGAAAAACATTTAAAATGTCTTGGGCTAGTTAAGAAGCTTGATATTTGGATATCTCACGAATTGAAAGAAATTCATTTAACACAAAGAATCAACTTTTGCGATATGCAGCTTAGATGAAATGAAACCGACCCTTTCTTAAAAAGAATCATCACTGGTGATGAAAAATGGGTCTACAGTAACGTAGTTCGAAAACAATCATGGAGCAAACACGATAAACCAGCTCAAACCACATCGAAAGCTGAATTGCATCCAAAAAAGATCATGCTGTCAGTTTGGTGGGATTACAAAGGTGTTGTGTTTTTTTAGCTGCTTCCAAGGAAACAAACGATCAATTCTGATGTTTGCTATCAACAATTAATAAAATTGGCTGAGGCAATCAAAGCAAAACGGCCAGAATTGTCAAATCGGAAAGGTGTAGTTTTCCACCAAGATAATGCAAGGTCTCACACATCTTTGGCAACCCGTGGGAAAGTATTGGAGCTTGGCTGGGAGGTGATGCCACATCCCCCATACAGCCCTGATGTAGCACCATCTGATTGCCATTTATTTCGAAGTTTGTAGAATTCTTTGAATGGTAAAACTTTCATAAATGACGATGACCTTCACTCGCACCTGGTTCAGTTTTTTTCTGATAAGGACCAGAAATTTTATGAGCGCGGAATCATGCAGCTGAAAGAAAGATGGCAAAAAGTCATTGAGCAAAATGGAAAATATATAATTGATTAAAAACTATTCTTTGTTTAAAAAAAAGTGTTTTTATTTTATACTACAAAACCGAAAGTACTTAGTTGCCAACCCAATACTAGCACAATTTTCATTTTCCGTTCCAAGATTATTCTCGTTACAGTGGAGTTTTCTATCTCGCTATTACCAGTACTCCTTATCATTCTCGATCCCCAATTTTGTCTGTGTGTTGTAGTAAAAATATCTATTGTGTGGATATTGACATTAAAAACAAATTTTCTTTTTTTTTATCTCTATTTATTCTCATTAGATTATAAGTATGTGGAAAATAGTTTACTGTTTAAGTAAGTTTAGTGATTTCTTTTCTTAGTATATATATTTTTTCTCAAAAGCATTTGCTTTTTTGTATTAACATTAAGATTATCATGTAATTGGCTTACCCTGTTGGATAATAAATTATTATGTCGTAGGTTTCTGGCATTTCTTCAGACTAACGCTGGGAAACATTTCACTCAACTTAAATATATATGACCTTGAGCTTGAACTGTACACGGCTGATATTATACGGTTTTATTATCCATCACATAATGGTATTTACTACAAGTTTTATGCTGTTTTGTATGCTCATTTAAAGGTTCTTATTATAGTTGCGTTTGTGTAGATTAAATTTTGAATTTTAGTCTCGGCTATGAGAACTATTGTTGACTATTACTATTGTTTCTAAAAATGATTGATATTTGTATGATTGTGTATGTGGATTTATTTCTAGAGTTTCTATGTGATGTAGAAATTGTTTTGTTATAATATTGCTATTGGTATTACTGACATCACGATCGGTACTATTGTTACTGTTTTTTGGCTTCAAAGTTCTTTTAGTTCAATTGCAAGTAGTGTACACTTAAATATTTTCTCTTATTCTTTTTGCGTGATGTTCGTATCAGTTGGTATCTCAATGTCTATTAGGTAATTTTTCTTTTGTTTTTTATCAGCAAATGTAATGTATTGTCTGTTGCTAGTAATTTGTTTGTCTGTGTGTATTGCCCTGTCCCAATGTAGTTTGTAATCATTATTTTCAAGGATACTTACTGGAGCGTATTTGTAATATACCGTGTTATTTTTAGCCAGTTGATATTTGAGAGCAAGTTCTTGGTGTATAATTTCAGCTGCAATGTGGTGTCTCTCTGTATAGTCCCTACCAACAAGTGGTTTACACTCTTCTGTTACATGTGCTGTAGTTTCTTTGAATTGGTGAATTCTTTAATTGTGTGTTTTCTGTAGTTCTTTGTGACGATTACATCATCTTGTAATGCTAAAATAAATTCCTCTATTTTTGGACAAAAGTGTCCCACTTTTAGCCATTGGCGTGATAATTTTTTATCTATGTCTATATCTTGCACGATATTGTAATGACTTCCGTGTAGTATTTTTCTAGGCCATTTCTCTTTCTCTTGTTGTGTGGTTATTATTTGAATTATATTTTCTACGTTTTCTTGTTTTAGATTTAATATTGTACATTTGCCGTGTGTTAATACCATTGCTTTGTGTATTGAAGTGTTTTTGCTGTGAAAGTATTTTCTAAAATTTATTATTGGTGTGTTATATAATGTTTGTATTGGTTTGGCAACTAACTACTTTCGGTTTTTACTGATAGAGAGCGTTGCTTTATTTTTTGTATAACGTATGTTAGTGCTGTACTTTACCGTTTGTAGCGTGATACTAGTCGCATTGACGTAACTTCAGAAGCAAGTAGTGCGTGATTTTCATTAAAGCTATTAGTTGTGGGTTAATTTTAAATGGAGTGCAAAAACGAACATTTTCGACATATTTTACTATTTTATTTCCGTAAAGGAAAGAAAGCTGTTGCGGCTCACCAAAAGATATGTGAAGTTTATCGTGCTAATTGCTTAACAGAGTGCACGTGTCAGAATTGGTATAAAAAGTTCCGTTCTGGAGATTTTTCCCTCAAAGATGAGCAACGTTCTGGTCGGCCTACTGAAGTTGATGATGACCAAATCAAAGTCATAATTGAAGAGGATCGTCATATAACTGTTCGAGAGGTTGCGGAGAGGCTACATGTATCGCACACAACAATTGAAAAACATTTAAAATGTCTTGGGCTAGTTAAGAAGCTTGATATTTGGGTACCTCACAAATTGAAAGAAATTCATTTAACACAAAGAATTAACTTTTGCGATATGCACCTTAGACGAAATGAAACCGACCCTTTCTTAAAAAGAATCATCACTGGTGATGAAAAATGGGTCCTGTACAGTAACATAGTTCGAAAACGATCATGGAGCAAACACGATAAACCAGCTCAAACCACATCGAAAGCTGAATTGCATCCAAAAAAGATCATGCTGTCAGTTTGGTGGGATTACAAAAGCGTTGTGTTTTTTGAGCTGCTTCCAAGGAACCAAACGATCAATTCTGATGTTTACTGTCAACAATTAATAAAACTGGATGAAGCAATCAAAGAAAAACGGCCAGAATTGTCAAATTGGAAAGGTGTAGTTTTCCACCAAGATAATGCAAGGCCTCACACATCTTTGGCAACTCGTGGGAAACTATTGGAGCTTGGCTGGGAAGTGATGTCACATGACCCATACAGCCCTGATCTAGCACCATCTGATTACCATTTATTTCGAAGTTTGCAGAATTCTTTGAATGGTAAAACTTTCACAAATGACGATGACCTTCATTCGCACCTGGTTTAGTTTTTTGCTGATAAGGACCAGAAATTTTATGAGCGCGGAATCATGGAGCTGAAAGAAAAATGGCAAAAGGTCATTGAGCAAAATGGAAAATATGTAATTGATTAAAAACTATTCTTTGTTTAAAAAAAGCGTTTTATTTTATACTACAAAACCGAAAGTACTTAGTTGCCAACCCAATATATTTATCATTCCTCTGCCTCCATCTTTTCTTGATGTAATAATACGATCTATGCAAGAATTCGGATGTAGTATACGATATTATGCTAATTTTATTCTATTAAAACGGTTTAACTCTTCTAGTTCAGTCTTGGACGATTAATTATGCCGAAAGAGTACGTGAGAACTGGTATTGCGTATGTATTAATTGCTTTTAATAGGTTTTGGGAGTTAAACTTTTACTTCAATAAATATTTTATTTTTCGTTCATATTTCCTTTTAATTTTTTATTTTGCATATAAATACTTTATTTTTGTATTTTGTTATTATTATTATTATTAATATTATTATATTAAAAAGAATAACATACAGAGAGCATAGAAGAATCGACCACGAAGAAGACAAATTAGGGAGGAAGGATCATGTGATAGACAACATAAAAGTGTAAATGAGACTATGGAGAGAATGACTAAGGGGTAGACCAAGAATAGTATGGAGTATGCGAAAGGATGCAATAATTCACAACAATAAGAACAAACTGGAACGTAATGAATTGATCCACCACATAATCAGCATCAAAAGAATTCTAAATGATTACGACGCTCGAAAAGAGTGTATAATCCTGAATAATAATGAAATTTGAAATATTATTTTTCGTTATCTTTAGCTATTGATGGGAAATAAGTAATAGTTGCTTTCTGTTAAGGAGAGGAAACAAGAAGTCAAGTCTTATTTTTAGACAGCGTCAAAGGACGTTCTAATTGTAATTTTATTGCTTAATATTGCAATATTTACATAAAGATTGAATATTAACCACACTATTGCAGCCATTAAACCTTATTTTTTCCATAAGCAAAGTTATAAACTCATTGAATTTCCTCAGAGAAATAAGCTTTACATAATACATAATCGCAAAATAAAATTTCTACTTTCGCACCTTTGGTAACAATTTGTTGAGTTGAATACAAATGATATACGAGAGAAACTAGAAAAGCTTTCTACCTTAGAACGAAATGAAAGATCTACAATTTTTTTAAAGAATTCTATCATATTTTTCAACATAATCTCTCTTAACTTTAACACACCTACTCCACCTATCCTGCAACGACTTTATTCCATACAATACACTGGGGCTGCGCTAGCAAGTGTTCTTACTCTTATCAGCCTTGAATATTTTTAAGTCAATTAATGATTCCAAAATAAGCTACTAAAGAACTTTGTTAGTACACCCTAGTACTGCTGTCATAGTTGCCTTCGTTAGGGCTTCAAAATGGATAGTGTTGACCAAACAAATTCCATATTTGCCAGAAGTTACGAACGAATAACGACTTCCCAGTTTCATGAATGATGAAGTTATCCTACTTCTGGACAACAGAGATTATGTATGAAGATTCAACAAAACGAAATGTTTTGAGTTAATCAAGTGAAGCGCCAATTAGAAGCACAATATTACGCAGCTTATCTACATGTTAATCTTTAAGGTAGTTGTGTAAGTGTAAAGTTATGAGTATGCCCTTGGTATCAACTTTTTTTTTAATCCGGTGTAGTGCCACAGGCGGAGCACCGGATTCTAGGACAAGTATTGTCAAATATTTAAGTTTTCCTAAAAAAAGGGTATCAATATTTTTATCCGCCGACCAGATTGTGATATAGAAAATACCTGTTCAAAGGTATTTGTTATAAAAATGTTGAGAATACGTATCTGTTTATATATTCTTTTCTCTTTCTATTTAATAGTTTAAATGTTACTCATTTTTATTTGAACAGTAACAACGTTTTTGGTTGGTTACCTACGGCGTTGATGATATTATTGAAACTATTAATGGTCTTCTTCTGACTTTCACACGAATACATTATTTTCCAATGACTAGCATCGAAATTGCTTTCTACAAGAGATGCGATTGCTTAAGGTTGACATAAAGCCTATTTTGCTGCGTTTTTTCAAATTTATTGTGGTGTTCGTATCTTTCTGATGCCTCTTTGTTTCTGCGCATATGCCTGTTAAAGCTGATCTTTATTATGACTCTTTTGGCCTCTATGTAATTTTGGACCCGTTTCACCAGATTTTATATTTTGGCCTTAGACATTTTCTAGCTGATCGGGATCAGCAAAGACAGACATCAGATATACTTGCTTTGAACCTTAGAGTTTTACGTATTTTTATCCTTGTAAATAATCTTGGCTAATCTTTTCCTTATTTTGCCCACGAAGGGCTTTTTTTTTAATAAACTTTTTTTTACTTTTCAGTTTTGACCTGTACTTTTCTGTATTGTTTCGACAAGTAATAAAGGAAATAACAGCTTGCTCGATAGAGCAAATGCAAGGGGTTGAAGCCTGGTGTACCAGATTACGGATAACTGTTAGATTTCCCCGTGACCACTTAGCTTTCGACGTTACTTTAAATCCTTGGTTAGGTTTAACTAGATTTTTTCGGAACCACTACTCATATACTAGCTGTGAGTTCTTGACGATTTTCTTCAGAATAGATTTTTTTAATTGAGTTGTGTGGTTAACAAATATTCTTTCAAAAATTTCATTGATTACGAAGATTATTGATAAAATTTTGTATTTATAATGAAGGTGATTTTGATGGAGCCTGTGGTTGGTTAACTTAATTACTAAAAGTTGATATATAACCCCTTTCCACATTAAGTCTTGTGCGTCTTGGCTTTCAGCGGTACAGATCGTGTGCGGAATTAGTTTTTTCGTACGGGTATTTCTTGCGGTAATTCTCCAGGTGCGACACTGCTTAATTACCTGCTGATGATGACACCTTAGTTGTCGAAATACGTATACAGAATTGCGAAAATTAATGTGGAAAGGGGTTATATATCAATCTTTAGTGATTAAATATAATGGAGGTATTCAAGGTAACAAACTTCATACATCAGAGTTATATGGCAATTTTAAGGTCGCAATATTTATTTGATTTTCGAAACTAATTTAGCCTTTTTAGAAAGTTTTGTGATAAGAATGATAACTCGAAACACTTTGTATATTCTATTTTAAAATAACCTTTCCTTTTACTCAATAATGGCTTTTGTTTTAGTTTATTTTCGTCTTTAATGTCTCGAGCTAGGCTCATATCACATTTAACTAAATGTGGTAGTTTCGATATCTTTAAAAGGGACAACTATTAAGATTGTAAGACGACATGTATATATGCGTAGTGCATGTATATAAGTAATAGTTTCTGCCTGAAAACAGAAAGTATCCAGATACTTACGACATTACGTACTTATTTAAGGTTGCCCATACTTTTACTGCCAACACAGATTGGAGTTTATAACCAGTGTTTCTTGTTGTTATGTATGTAGGCATGCATCTAATAATATTACTCACTTGAAACACTGTAATCGCGGTAAATAATTCGCATCGAATGAGACTTTATTAGTACTCAAAAGGTACTAAGAATCGTAACGTAAATTGTTTTCTGGCGATTTAAGTCTATTTCTATGCTGTAAATTTAATAGTATGTGTATGTGAATTCAGCGTGAAGGTCATTATCAGCTTCATATAAGTGGATGTAAAATACTCTGAAGGAAAAGGAAAATTCCAGAAGAAATGTTTTCGAAAAACCTCTACCAATAAATGAATTGATTCAGAAAAGAAAGAGTCATTAGAATTTTATGTTGTAATTAAAATAATTAATACCGAACAGAGAAATTATGACTGTTTCGCCCAATTTCAGAGTTTATTAGGTAATCTGGCTTTGTCGGTAGTTTTACGTACTTAGTGGGTATAATTATCGAAACAATAGTACAAACATAGCAATTATTTTAACAGATAATAATATGCGCACGTAGATATTCTGTTTGATTTTAGACAAGGATATACATAAGTACTTTAACTACATACTATAGTTTTCTCTCATTATACTGAATTTTATATACTTCGTTAATGTAATAAAAGAACGATAATAATATAATAAAAAAATTGTTTATATAAAACCTAGTACAATAAGGTACACATGCTAGAAGTACGTCAATACCTAAATAAAGTAATATATAAAATAGATTACATAGAGAGCAAGAAGTCATTAATACTACACGTAAGTTGCTCTAAAAATTTTGCGGATGATATAGAAAAAATCAATTATTTTAACCAATTTTTCAAAATATTCAGCTTTATGATCTATGCACTTCTGCATTTGGTGGCACCAGTTCTCAAAACATTGGGCACATTATTCTTCAGTCACTTCAAATACGAAGTTTTCATAGGCTTCCACAGTCGCTTCGGGGATATTAAATTTCAATCCACACATTTTGTCTTTTTGTATGGGAATAAAAAGAAGTCACCGGGTCGGGACTATAAAGTGGATGTGTCGCAATTTTTGGCACCAATCCAGACTCGCTCTTTATGGGTTTCCTTTAAATTGCGTGGTATCCATCGAATGCAAAGCTTTCTGACGGCAAGATAATCATGCAAGGCAGTTCTGATTAGGGCCATACCTTTGTCCAATAATGCCCGAATATCTCCGGATGTAAAGTGCTTGTCTATCTATACCATGCGTTCACAGCGTCGATGTTTTCTGGAGTGACTGCAGTGGCAGGACGTCCCTGACGATGCTCGTCTTTTAGCGAACACGTCCACGCTGGATATCGTTGTACCACCAACAGTCGTCAAGGACGGTGCTTCATCACATTCTTGTCGAGTGAGAAAATTTTTGCGCGTTAATTCCATTTCTCGCAAAACTCGCTTTATTTAAAAAATTATTAAGAAGAATCAATAGCATATGCCAGCGATTTGTAAATGCTACTCGGACTAAAAAATTCTCAGAGAATACGACAAAAATATTTTCGACAGCGCCACCTTACGGGAAGTAGCTGAACCGCAAAACTTTTAAAGCAACCTATGTACGTAATAGTTCAGAGACAATAGATATTACTTTACGCTAGATTCGAAAGCTTTGAGACTGTTTGAGTTCTTAAGTGTACATGGTAATGTATTATATAATTTGAAACCCATAAAAACTTAATTTCTGATAAATAGAAAGTTTACGAGCAACAGGTAATAGATACTTTGTACTACGGGTGTTACATTCATGGCGGTGATTATTAACGGAAAGTTTAGATGTATGTTTGCAAACATATAAGAGAGTTTCCAGAATATAATAATACTAGTAGACATTTAGACCTGAAGATGTCTTTAAAAGAATCGCGATATTTTAAGTTGCATATAATTCTCAAGCCTTTTTGTCTGTAATACAGAATTTTTTTTGCATATGCTGATATTTCCCAATGCATGACACTGTAATGCGTACGCGATATAAATTTAGAGTAATAAAAGATTAATAGAACATCGGTGTTACATGACTTTTTAATTTGCCTCAGAGCGAAACATGTCCTCGCTAAATTATTACAAATAAAATCAATATGAGAAGACCATTTTAAGTTTTTAGTAGTTGTAATTCTTAATGCGTTGTGGAAGATGTTAAAGAGTGTTTACTTCTTGGATTTCTACGTCTTGAGCATATTTGGTTTTATTATGAAAATAAAACTACTGTAATCACCAGGAGAGATGGTGAGTGGTGGATTTGTGCCGTAGCCGCTTTTATAAAGGTACACGCCCCGTGTACTCTGTGCCTCCCATGGCGTCTTGAGATTATAAATTAAACCTATTGCAAGACCTTTCACCACTCCCAATGCTGCGCGAACTTAGTTCTACAGCTCGCGAACTCTCCTGGCGTGGACTGTAGCTCTTAGCGGCATTCATTACCAGCTGGTTAATTTCTATTCAACACTTAATATATAAGAAAGTAAATTGTTTCAAATCAATTTCAAGTTGAGAGAAGAAGATAGGTGAACTTCCATTGAAATGTCGCCAGAAGATACACGGTAGGATACCCAAAAAATCAATGTTTCGTATGCGTTTATACACGCATACATATATAGATATCTTTCTAAGGATAATGCAACGACGCGTGAAGACTGACTCATATGTATATATGAAGATATATTTTTTCGGATTCTAAGCTGCCTGTGAGTTGTGTCCTGAGAAGAATTGTTCTCTCGATGTTACAACGAGATGTTTACTCGTGATCTTCTGGAGCTGTTCTGTCGCTTACTGACACCCAAGATCGTTTAACAATTGTTGCTTTTGCAATTCGTCAAGGTTTGATTGGGGCTGAACAGAGTTCTTCGCCCCGCACCACTTTCTCGACACTTTATTAAGTGCTTTTCTCGTATATTACAATACATTATCTATCTTATATCTAAAATCTTAAGTATTTCATTGTATATTTATTAATACATATCATCTTATATTCTAAACATAAATCAGCTTAAAAACTACTTGGAGAATCCGCCCTTGGTCTTGGTTGGGCCATCGGCGGGTCCTGTCCTGCTAGTATGGAATATGGTCTCATGTGTTTTCCAACTGTCCTCAGGTTTATTCCCGCAATCAGCGGGTTGTTTAATGATTGTCTGATGGTGCGCGTACTTATACGTTGCTGCCTTGGTCAGGAGCGTTGCCTTACTGACGTCGTGTGCGCTTGACTGCGTGCAATTGTTCCCAATATCTGTCTATTCTGCAGTAGCAGAAAAAAGGAACTAACTCAAAGTACAATACTTACAAATTTAACCATGAAAAAGTAAGTCAAATTTCTAGAAATTGCATTTTACATCAATTACAATAAGCCAATGGTCACAGGAAAAATAGAACACGTAATACAATACATTAATAAATATATATGTATGTACTTATACAAAAATGTGTATATGTAATATATGTACATACAAATTTTACATATTAACTTTTAAAACATGAGGGTAACACAATCGACTTCGCGGAAATGAAAGCAGTGGTAGATTGACTGTTATTATTGCCAATTCCTAAAATAATCGTCACCCTCTCTTGAAGTGAATCCGTATTTATCATCATATATGTATACAGGGATAATTCAGATGTTAATTCATTAATGATAACAATTCCATTCAAATGTTTTCTACAGTTCTACAGTTTGGAAACCATTTGTCATAAAATCTCCTAGCTTCTACAGCATTACAAGAGGATAAGGCGTACATTAACTGCATATTTGTGTAATTATTAAACGTGTATTCCATCTTGAAGCAGCAAATTTTTCAAATTATTCGAAACAAGTCACGATACTTTAAAAATATAGCATATCATCAGGAATGCGTTATATCGAAGAAAATATTGAAGGATATACAGTTATTTTATATGTAAACTCTACATTCCTGAAGGATTACCTACTTGTTCTGGGATAACCTGTATACATATATCACAATTAACTCATATACGTTTAAAATTGTTTTCTTTGCTTAATATACAATCTTTTTTTATTAAATTAGGAATGCAAATAATTGTTATTTTATATATGGTCCTTAATTTAATGGCGTGTTTAATATTTTAGTTATGCATGTATTATTTATTAACGTATTAATTCATTATTTTTCGTTGAAATTAACAGAATTTATTAGATATGGGGCATAGGTTTCTGAATGCTAGATTACTAGATTACTGTTGTCCATCGAATGAAGGAAATTCCAAAAAAAGCAGTTGCATGACCTTTCTATTAACCGCCTGTAATTATAATACTTCCAGGAAATCATCTTACAGTTTCAATAGTTTTATGTGAAAATTGTGTCAATATTTGTTATCGTTTTACTAGATCTAGGATTTTGATATAAGTATTCACTGTAATGGAATTTTATGTACACCTTTTATCAATTAATTTCGTGAACAGTAAGTGTCGCGTCTGTCAAAAGTACATATAGGCTATTCGCATGCTTAAAATTGATTTAAACGAAGACAAAAGTTGATTTGGACGAGCAACGACATCAATGAGGAAAAAATGAACCGGTTTTATTTCGTACATAGACGCTGAAAAAGTTGTCGTGAAGAGTTGTGGAAATGTTCGGCCCTGACTACGATTACTGTATCTGCTACTATATAAGTGTAAGTTGCTTTTTTTGTTACAAATAAAGCACATTAAAATAGGAGAAGTGTTAAGACATCGGGATAGAGTTAATCTTGTATGAGAACGTGTTAGGATGCCAAGGCGAGTTATATTTAGCCCAATTTCTGTTAAAAATAATCACGAGTGTTTTAGACGATAAAATTAGTTTTTAAATTAATGGCAGTAATCTGATATGTGAAAGTATTGCTTTATATCATCTTCATTAGACAAATTTAAATTTTGAAATTTTAATTTATTATAATAGCAACTGATTATATAATTTTATAATTAATAACGAAACTGGACTTTAATAAGAGTATATAATTAGATTGATCTGGTACGTAGACTTCCGCGGTTGTGGTCCATACTCTCTGCTTTTAGGCTTCCTGGCTTTAACCGCGTCACTAGTATAAAAGCCGACGTTTCGTACCGACTCATATGGGACATCCTCAGGGCTCAACTACTACTACTACTACTATCTGTCGCACTGAAACTGAAACTGTAGTACTTGAGCCTTGAAGATTTCCCATACGAGTGGGTACGAAACGTCGGCAGTTATACCAGTGACGCTGTTCCAGCCCGGAAGCCCAGAAGCATTAGATTATTTATTTAATTTTAAATGAGACTATTTCTTAAATAAATATAAGTTTGAAACGTGTAAATTAAATCTTTTACTGAGAATTTTCATTTAGTTGGCTCATAGCTTAGTTAGTTACTGGCTCATCATGCCGCCGGTCTTGGAGTCGAATCCGATGGCGTGCTGTCGAGTAAGGTGTTTCGAGGTAGCCTAGGGCATAATAGGAACTCATGACCTGTCAATTAGGTTGTTGGTGAATGTAAACATATACATAGAAAATGGAAACACTTCCGTGTAAACCAAATCTTGCTGAGTAAAACTCAATATGCGTTGACCTACTATCATGTTGGAACAGTCCTCGCTTTTTGTTTTCTAATAACGTCCTTTTGCGTTAATGCAAAATATATTTTATTCGAATGAGTAAATTTCTGCTTGTTGCATCATTACATTTCGGGCAGAAATTAATGAAAAAATTATGACTTTAGTGAGGAATCGAACCTCAGTCGTCCACTTACTGGGCGGGTGCTCTACCATTGAGTTACCAAGGACTGTGAAATTCAATTCTTTAATTGCACTATAAATCAAATTATGGGAAGAAAACTTTAATTGAAAATCAGCAGTCGGTATTATGTTACACTTTATTGGTTTTACATTTATGTGTTCATTGTTAACAGTTCTACAATCTGAAAGCTGTTTGAAAATACACTATTTCTTCAAAATTCCACTTCACACTTAACTTTTTTTATAAATTTTGTAGAATCATTAGATCAAACAACTGATTAATATGAATCTATTTTTTCTCAATATTGGCTAAAAAATTAAAGGGTCTTTTTAGCAATTATCTACATATTTCTATTCGTTTTTGAATCAAATTTTCGGATAATTGTGGATTGTTTCTGGGATAGTCCGCCACCTACAAAGCAATAAACGGCCACTGTCAATGCAGATTATTTTCCATGCATATATTGGGTCTGGGAAAAAGTTCGTGGCGTTTTTCCCGATAGATGGCATTGGTTGCCGATAACTAAAGAACAACAAGTCACAGCGACACCACCGACGGCTCGTTTTTATCCATTATCCATGAAAATGATATTTCTTTCGGTTAATACTGGTAAGAGATTTTTCTGAAACCACTCTTCAAATAATGATGCTATCCTCGTGATAGTCAAGATTACGATTGTTTATGTTTATTTTTACCTACTCAACCGCTTTCAGAACCAGCGTGTAAAATAATAATTCTTTTTCCTTTGGAAGGGAATACATCTAATAAACATGTCTTTGAATCACCAATCCAACTTTTTTTTATTGTATCGTAAGTACCATACAAAATTTCGTTTACGAAAGGAAGTAAATCGCCTTTCGTCTCTAATTTTTTTCACGTCAATTAAATAAACTTGGCGTAATTTTTGTATCTTCGGTGACTCTATTATAACACAACATTTGTTTGTTGTTCGAAATCGGAAACCATTTTGCTTTAATGTTCGCTATATTGTTGTTCTAGAGACTTTTATTTCGGTATTTTCTTTAACCATTTTGTAAGCTATTTAATGTGACAACTTCGCCCTACTTGCACATACTACAATATCTCTCTTGGAATAGAGTTTGAATCAATTTGACACTTTTAGTCGATGGGTTGTCTTACCTTTAATAGCAAATAATGTTTTTGACTACTGTGGTTGATTAAATTTTCTCCAATAATGTATTAAGAATAAATAATCATAGCCCCCTCTCTTGTCCAACATTCATTATATTTCTGTATCGAAATGATATGATAAACGCTATGAAGGAATCATTCATTAATAACACAAGTCTGCCTGATGATCAGTGATATCTGTGAAACATATGTAGTAGACAGGGTATTATTAATATTAGAATGATTCCTTTTAACATTCTTTTAATGCATTAAGACACAAATTGCATTAATTTTGTCAAACATAATCAACAATCTCAACATAATAAAAATTTAATGACACAAAGTAAGTAAAACCCCTTACTATAACAATGTTCGTATTCTGTATATGTATTTCAACAACTCAGTTGTCATCATCAGCAGAAAATTAATCAATGCCACACTTTTATCCGCGAAAGTTTTCTCCGTAACCACTCAATACACACCAGTGTGTGTATTTCGTGCGACACTGTGATTAATTATTTGCTGACGATGACAATTTAGTTGTCGAAATACATATATAGAACATGAATACTGATGTTGTAAGGCGTATTGTTTACATTTTTTGATTTACTTTTTATTTATTAATTAATACAACAGACTAATGTATTTCATACTATTTTTTAAGTTGATGTATGACCGAATACACACCAATAAATATAATTTTCAAAAGAACCAGTATTGGAACATGGAGTTACACATTTCTTAATCCGAAAATTCCGTTCGCGATCAAAGAAACTCTACTAAAAATATAAATTATATGAAGAAGTTATTAATTCCTTTTTTGAAAAAGGATTTCAAAATTTATTTGTAATATAACTGTGGAGACTATAAACCGATTATATGAATTTTTTTAAGAACGCAATATTGTTGAAATAGTTTTTATGCGTCATAAAATTTTAATTTTGATTTGATCAAAGGAGATTTCAATCAAAATTAAAATTACATGGCATCTTGCGGTATCGACTTTGGTATATGTGAATTTGCCATATTAATTTGTTCAAACGTATTTATATAATTTTCAATTTATTCTTCATGTTTTTCTTTAAACTAAAAAGTGAATAAGCTCTTTGTGTTTATTTATTTGCATATACGTACGTATAGATTACATTGTATTATAAATACGTTCTATGATAAACAATTGTCAATAAATAATAAAAGGTGAAATCAAGTTGACAAGAAATTGATTTCCCCCAACAGAAAATCATCCACTAGTGCAATGAAGCACGGTGGTTTGTAGGTTGTCTTGATTTCACTTTTCAATGTCAGACGGGCCACCCAACCCATTCCGACTTTAAACCCGGCCATACGACCCATCGCCGTTCGTACTCGATGATACTAGACTTGAAGGACCCCTTCATTGTTTCAAACACAGGGCACACAGTGTAAAGCTCCGCACCGTACTAGGAAATTAACCGTTTGCCTCTTTTTGACGTAGCGCAGGTTCTCCTGTAGCTTGTTTCTTTCTCATATTGCAATCGTAGATATATACAGGAGACGTTTAGAGAGAAATATGTTATTTGCTAAGAAGGAATGACAATTTTTCAACAGTTCTAATGAAAAATTACGTTTTTTTTGGGAAAAAAAGCAATGCTGTTAAAAATGCTTTATTTAGTTTAGTTGAAAATACAATCTGAATATTGTTAAAATCGCGAAAATTTACACTAGAGACTAGAACAAATCAACGTTTAAATTTCTTGGACTTAACGATTAAAGCAGCTAATAATAAACTTGATTTTCCAATGTACCGCAAGAATGTATACGGATATATGTAATTATCAATATGTTTGATACAGCAGCGTACAATAATATGTGTCGTAGATTGTTCAATATACTTATGTACATATGTAGAAAGTTAATTTTGAAAATAATAAAATAGATTACAGATTATATTTTAGCTAAATTAAAGTTGTATAAGCGGATTATTTCGATGTTTACCCAAAAGCTAAAAATAATTTTGTCAATAAATACAAAGTGATTACCTACAATGGATATATATATATATATATATATATATATATATATATAATCATCTTTTTCTACCTTAGTAGGTGTAAGGGTTCAACAACCTACAATGGATATCCGAGTTTTAAATTGACAAAATTGCTTAAAAAATAAAATTTATAAATAGCATCGAGGACTAATAATGCTCATTCAATATATATAATAAAAAATAACAAGGACAAAATAGACAGAAATAGAAAGTTAGGAATCTATAAACTAATATGTGGTAGATGCCAGGTGTTTATGAATAAACGGAAGATATTTTGACTAAAGTATAACAGAACATAATAACCTATACATAAATAAAAATAAAACGAATTCTCCTTTCGCTGATCATTTAACTAATAATAACCATATGTCAAACTGTGAACATAAAATAATGCATATAGGAAGCAAATGATTTAAGCTAAATTTATTAGACTCTTTAGAATTTAAGAAACTTAAAAAATTAAATAAGTTAAACGGGAATTTGGTATCAGGTATCTCATGGCTTACTGTTCACGGATAGAAACAGTGTGGCAAAGGTAAATTCCCAAAAAAGACAATACAAGTGGTTTTTGAAGCAACAGGCAAATGTTCTTATGAAAAGACCCAGCTAGGAAGGTGATAATTTACATGTGCGTATAAACACTGTAGAAGAAATGGATTTGATATCCGACGGGGAGACTTGAGCATCTAAGTGATCTGTAAGCAGTTCAAATGTAAAAGTTAGTAAATCCGGATCAAGATTGCATATCTGCCGAAAAGAGCTATCATGAAGACCAATTTCAAGAGACATATGCAAGAAAGCCAAGAGATTTTGGAAAGTAAGAATAGGTACTATGGTCGCTTCAAATAGTCTAATCTAATCTATCACAATGTTGTTGATAACCCTAAGTGGAACCCTAAGAGTTACCATCATCAGTAAGCCATACCTAGAATTTTAATTAGGTGGGCAATAAACATTTCTTCAAGTGCAGCATACTATATACTATTATACTATTATATCTGTATAATAGTCATTAATATTGTTTTGAAATCACGAATATTTACTTAAATTTGTAATATACCATTTGTTGTGTAAGAGGTTCTTCCAATCAAATAATATAATCTTTAGTTAGCGGTACGGGCCAATGAAACATCAAGAAGCACAATGTTACCGCAATTAAATGCAAAAGAAGATTGTTCAGTAAAAATACACACGAAAGCATACACTTTTCTCTGTACGATATTTCTTAAATTTGGTAGTTTTTGTTAAGTCGGTGCTTTTTTTATTTTCATTGCGCAGCAGCTTAATTCAGGAATCATCTTCACATCGAATTATCAGACCCTTCCCCGATGGCTTTCTCACTCGTGACAATCAGTGGCAGTCATCATATAGGAGCGGGCAGCATAGCTTCTCCAAATACGCGGCCACCGCTCCCGGCCGATACATAACAGTACATATACTTTAAACATATCAATAGTTTACAATAAAAGTTTAACAGAAACGATATACAAAATCTGCAATTGCAGGTGTTTAAAACATACTACCTAAGTGCTAAACTTAAAAACATGACAGTGACAAAATAGATTATTCGATTCTGTCAACCAAAAACAGGGCAAATACACGGGAATGTAATAAATTAACACAAAATATATTTGTATAGTACGTGGTAACTGAATTAGAATCACTTTCTGATTTTGGTAATTTTTCAAATTCATCAGATATAAAACAGAAATAGAGGCATATTACTAATACAAAATATTTATTTATGCTTAATAGAAGATATTATATTAATATTTTGTTAAACCTCCTTTGGTTTTTATAACTGTCCCAAGCCTAACTAGATTAGTGAAAATTTAAGTTTTTACTATTTCTTGCAGTTTTGCGATGCATTGGCAACGTCTGTGAATTATTATCTTTTAGAACTGCTATTATAGAATTAGGGGATGGATACATAAACTTTTTAACATATCATCTCGGTGCTTTTACCACCATGCCAGTGACTGCAAACTAATCGATGTGCGGAATATTTTCTCGGATTAACGCGGTTATTCGGTCTGCATGCCAAGAAACTTTTTACATTATTGCAAGTTGTCGGTTGGAATACATTTCTGTTTTTAATAAAGCCTCTATTTTAATTTTATTTGCGCTACCAATATCTTTCACTTTTCTCATTTTTCATTCCAAATAAATTACAAAGCTTAAAAATTCACCAAAAAATTGAACTAATAATAAAATTCACAATTATTAAAACACTTTAATACACTTCTTAACATGAGTACATGCAAATTTCAACTAAAATTTAATGTTATTAATCGTAGTGCTTTCACATATTTCATTATCTGCGTTTAGACCCTATTGTCAGTATCTGATCTAAAACTGATAATAAGGGAATTTTTCTAAAAATATAATGGATGTTTTTTTCTAGGATTAGAATCTGTTTGGACTTACTAAATCCATTCATTGAATATTTGAAATATATTTAAATAAAAACACCTGGTATTACAAATTTCTTGATACGCAGCGGTGGTTCTAATTCATTTGTCAGATACTGCAAATACTCTTATAGCAAATAAATTTTTACTTGTTACTTTCCTGTTTCAACAACCACTGTTTTAGCGGCCTTTAAGCTTTTCTGCTTCCATACTTTCCTGGAGCTTAACTCGTTTGGAACCCAGTTCATCAGCCTAGACTACAGAATGCTTTTTATTCTCGATCCATACCTGTTAACAACTCTTGCCTCATTGACGTATTGTCCAATAAGACGTCTCTAATTATAGGTAAACTTCAAAATTTCTATGTTGTTCACTGCTGTTCTATATACAAAAAGTTTAAACAGTTATTGTCTCATATAACTACATATGTTAACATTATTATTATATTTATATAATATGTTTCACTAGGCGGCCTTGTATGTTAGATGATCAATTTTTAGAAATTTTTATACATGCTTTTATCGTGTAAAAATTGTTCAATTGTTCGATACTCTGTATCCTATGTAGTAGGTACATAATAAAGTTTCTGTTTTAAATTGCGAAGACAAAAGTCGTAATCACCTCTTTGTTGATTTGTTTACGATTGATATGTACATCCTTTTGTGACGTACAACTTGAATATACTACTTTGTAATGATTTGTTAAAACTTTCTACACAAAGTAAAATAATTATGAGAACAAATCAATCTTAATCAACAGGTATGAAATCCCCATCTTTATTTTATGTTAAAAAGTAATGGACGTAATTCGTTTCGTTCACGGCAAAGCAGATAATTTTTCTAAGTTCCCTCGTAAAAATCTATATGCAATGCCGACCTGTTTTGTTGTAGTTCGTTTGTTATAGAAGACTGAAAGCATGGAGTGGGAATGGATAAGAACTATTTATATTCCTTTTAGTGATGAATGAGGTTTGTGTTTTCGTAATTGCTCGACTGTTCGAAACACTGATAGGTAGTCTAACTATATCTATTAGAATATTTTCTTTTCATGAACGAGGATGTCTACATTTGCATATGTACATATATACAAGGTGTTATTTATTGGGCGATTGTATAATTTATGGTACAGAATGTCGCTTTTAAAACCTTGTAGAGCTAGACGTTTAGTTAATTTTAAATACACATGTAATTTTTTTTTGAAAATGTTGTATCAATATATATTTTATGAAAATTATAATTTTTTCGATTAGTATAGGATTTCTAAAATATCTGTAAGATGTTGTAGCCATTTAAATTAAAATTAAAGTTTAATTAAAAGAATTCGCTGAGATTAAATTATTAATATAAAAATAAAAAAATTGTCGTCTTATTTTTCCTTAAATGCACAGATGTTAAAACGTTCATACGGTATTGTGCAAATTAATGGAATCATGACTATTTTTTTAGTTTTCTGCATGTGGCTATATTGTTAGGTCAGTTCTGACAGTAGTTTTATGTCAAAAAACATAACCTACATATATCACTGGGAACATATTACACAGTTATTTAGTGCGTTTTAGAGAGTTTGTTCACATATACTCTTTCAAAGTTCAAAATTTGATTTATATTGTGCTTTTACCAGTTGTTCGTGATATGGATATCACGCCCAGAAAACGTGAGAAGATTGTGACATTAAGTGAGCACACTTCAATGACACAGACAGATATTGCACAGGAATGTGGTGTTAGTCAAGGAGCAGTAAGCAAGATCCTAAAACCAAAAAATGTGTAGGAGAGCGAGAAAGATGACACCCCGGGATGTCACTTTTTTGGTCATAAATAGCAAGCTCAATCCAAGAAAAACTAGTTTTGAACTACAAAAAGACTTAGCCGACGCTGGAGTGAAAGTGCATGACTCGACAGTTCGTAGGAGACTTTTAGAGTCTGGAAGAAAAGCCATTCGACTACAGAAAAAGCATTTCCTCACTCAACGAATGATGAAGCAGAGGCTTACTTGGACCAAGAAATATGCCGGATGGCATGAGGAAGACTGGAGAAAGGTGTTGTTCTCAGATGAGTCTCATTTTTTGGTGCAGGGGCAGCGATCAAAATTCGTGAGAAAAAGTGGAGATGAAAAACTCATTGCAGCTCATATCGATCAGACTGTCAAACATCCTGTAAAGAAGATGTTTTGGGGATGTTTTTCGTACATGCGGACTGGATCACTGGTGCCTATAGAAGGCATGATGAACAGACAGAAATATAAAGAGCTACTGGATAAGTATTTGGGAAAAGATCTAAAGAAATGTGAGCCAAACGGAGGTGCAATTTTCCTACAGGACTCAGCTCCATGCTACAAATCGAAGGTTATAGTCAAATATTTCAAGGAATAAGGAATAACTCTCCTCGACTGGCCTGGCAATTCTCCAGACTTAAACCCATTTGAAAATCTGTGGGCCATTTGTAAGGCTAGGTTACATAAAATGGACTGTACAACGAAGACAATATTGATAGAAGCAGTAATTCAGGTGTGGTTTCAGGACGAGAAAATAAAGGAAAACGGTCAAAAATTAATAGATTCCATGCCGAAAAGAGTTCAGGCTGTCATCGCAGCCAAAGGAGGGCATATTTCCTATTAAATTACTAGTAATTTATAATTTTATACCATCTCATCGTGATTATATGACAAATAAACGGTTTTCTTAGTTATATTGTGTTTGATACCATTAATTTGCACAATACTGTATTCATATTTAAGTATAATTTTGTTTAAAACACTGACTTAATTTTAGTCCACTAATAATTATTATTTATCCTACAGTTATAAATAAAATAATAGAGCTGCCAATTTCTGGCGATGCATCAAAGTTGCCGGGTGTAAATGTGCATTCAGTTAAAAAATAATATGTAGTCTCCGATAAAATTTTGTTCTCCCTGGACTTACGTGTAAAAAACACATTAGCACGGCATAACATAATTATGCGAAAGTTGCGTAAATTCTTGTAATGACTTTGTTTTTGATTTAATTTTGTTGTTTAGCGTTTGTAATTTTAGTTTTCTTTATATGCTAAAATTTCGACAAATATTACAAATTCATGTAGAAGAATTGGGGCCAAACTGAAGCGAATACTGGGGAAATCTGTAAAAGTTGCGTAAATTCGTATAATGACTTTGTTTTTGATTTAATTTTGATGTTTACTGTTTGTAATTTTAGTTTTCTTTACGTGCTAAAATTTCGACAAATATTATAAATTCACGTGGAAAAATTGGAGCCGAACTGAAACGAATACTGGAAAAAACTGTAAAAGCATTACGCAGAAAGATTAATTAATATTTTATAAAAATTGTAATCAATTTTAAAAAAGTATACTTAACAGTCTCTTGATTTCAGTATATTTGTGAACAAGTATCTGAACACATAGTTTTACTGCAATAATTTTTATAATAAAAAAGAGATTAATAATGCGTACGATCTCCACGGACATCTGAAAACGTTTGGATTACAAACATTTCTTGAAGAATCATATCCCATTCCTTCCTGGCAGTATTTCGTAATACTTGAAACGTTCTTGGTGGCCTATTTCGTGCTGCAACACATAACATACGAAACATGTTTACTGAACTACCATTTAGGGAATTGACATTAGTGAAGTTTTTCACGATGATTCCTGAATTGAAGCGAGAATTATCGTCTATATAAATATACACTGCTGCCGCATACGAAAGATGGATCGCAGAATCTCATCCAGATATCTCTGACCAGTGAAAGAGCTCCATTTTCTATGAAATAAGGTTGATATGCCTTCTAGTATTCTATGCTCTATAGTAAAACTAATACAAATTATCAGTCTTCAAGTATATATAAGCTAGATGTTGCAGATGTAGCAAACGACTTGATACTGCTTGAGTTGATAATAGTTCTTCAGTTGCAGCAACAAACTCACGTCGAACCTGCATTGTGTTAAGAGCGCGACTTCTACGTCCCTATTGCGATAGGTATCGATCGTCTCTTGGTGTTTTTGATGTTGATGTTGTCCAACCTTGAACTTGCATTTGTCGAGCATCTCCGGCTTCCATAAAGCGATTCCAAAATATAGAAATTACGCTTTGGCTCACATCAAATACTTCGTTTCTTTCTTCCAATTTCAAATTGACACATGGCCCTTTAAATCTTCATCTCTGACAGATCGTGATGTGTTTCCATTTCAGACAACACTTAAGGTTACAAATCTTCACTATTAATCACAGAGGTAAATTTTTGGATACTGACAAAGGCGTGTGTTGAAGCGCACTTTTAGGTACTCCAGCGATGATATGTATTTACTTTCTTGTTTAAAACGTTTGAAATATTTATAGAAAAATTTTTCTCAGTTATACAGAGTAATTGTTATTTTTTTTGAGCAATGTATTAACACTGGAAATAAAGAAAATAATTTTTCCGAAGTTCGTGAAATTCAATATTTGGGCGTCATACTGGTAAGTATCTATAGGGAGAAAAGAGAGTTAGATTAAAGGGTAGTTAAGTAATGTATGAACATCAATGATGGTACTCAAGTCCAAGATATAGATCTATAAATTACTAAGCGTTTATGAAATAATTATTAGAGTATGGATATTTTATGGATGCAAAACCTGAATCGTGAATAGATCACAGAAAATAATGAAGTAATATGTATATAGAATAACTCTAGTACAGCTTCTGTAATGAAGTCGTTGAGAATAAGTTCGTTGGTTTGATTTGCAAGAAAAGTTTTATTTGTCGGCTAGGATGGAAACAAAAAAGACGACCATCAAACTAAAATTGAAATTTAACAATACAGTAAAGAACTGCTATATATTATTCTATGAAATACTATCTCAGTTTTACAGATCCCATAAAACTATTCACGATTTGAATTGATAAATCTTAACCGGCTAACATTACAAATCATACTTTATGGTATCAAGACGAGGCGAAAAGTGATTGAAAAATCACGCTCAGAGTTTCTCCAGAATTTTCTAGATGCTCACAGCTTATATATAAACAAATAAGAAAGATGCATACGACATATGAACATATGTTTCTATAAAAAGATGGATATACGACGCTAACTTTAAATTAATTATTCAAAATTAATTGTAGAACTATAGATCTATCAGCAACTAATGGATATGAAATAGAATTGTAAAACACTAAATTCGAAAATAAAGTATGAATCCAATCAATGTGAACGGTAAAGAAGTCATGTGGGAATAGACAAATATTCACAAAATGCAATGATATTTAATAATAAATCTAACAATTTTTACATTTCAGAATACTTTCTAATTACCATTTAATTAGTAAATAATCCAGAGGAAATATGCACATGTACAGTTTTAACTACGAATATTAGAAGAAGGAACCTTTTCTTCTGAACTACCTGTAACGTAAACTATTTAGTATGCGTACGTTTCGACGACTTTAAAGAACAAACTACCACTAAATGTAAGGATACCTACTCAAAACAAAGATTCTATCTGAGTGACATTAGAAAAATATATATTCCGCTTGAGTGTTTACTTGAACCGGCATTTTTTTTAACAGACAACAATAAGATCCATAATATCGTTTTGATGTAGACATTTTTTCCTTTGCTACGCATTGGGCAAGCATAATCACGAGGGATGTACAAGTGGGGAAGATAAAAACGTCAAAAGTACAGGTAAAAATTGTCAAAATTTCTTCCGTGTTAAATGGTTGCACTGTGATGAATACAAATATGACTCTTATATTTATTACTTGTAGATTGAAGTAGTCTCGTGTTCACTTTGTTGTTATATCTTTACAAAGAAATATATTCGTGTATCGGTTGTATTACATGTATGTAGTAGGGCGGTAAAAACAAATAATTTATTTATAAATGATAGGCGTAAATCTTTGTTGATTAAGTCTCCTTTTTTATGAGCGTTTTATTACTTTCTTTTAAGGAAGTCGCTGTGCCACTAACAATAAAACGCCCATGTATTAAAATAGATTAATGAGCAATTAAATTAAATACAAAATTGATTTTAATTTATGCATGGGATGCAATAAACATTAGCGTCTAGTTTTAAACAAATAAATACGCAGTCCAAGCACATATACATAAATATGTAAATTCTTGTGGGATTCTCATTTTCGAATGCCCGTGATTATTTATGTTCTTATATGGTTTGTTTTATAAAAAATCTAAACGCGTAAACAGTACTAATTAAGTAATTAAATAATTCGAAAGCGGAGAATGGAAAGCTTGCAACATAAAAATTAGTGCTTACGCAAAGGAGCAATATTGTTAGGGTAATTAGACTTTCGACTGTATATAAATAGGAATAATTTTTGTTTATAACCCAGTAACTTTTTGCATTTTTATTAACAGTGAATGCTCCTTATGTTGTTGAAGATAAGACATGGTACCTGTGAAGTTGTAGAGTTTTTAACAAATAGATAATTGAATTTAAAGAATTAGAAAGCCATTGCTAGTTCGTTTAGACCGAAATGTTCCTATTCCAAATATATGAACTATTCAGTCATGTATTTTTCAAACTCATCATGTAATTGTTAACGATGGAGTGTAATTGGTGTTGTTGTTTGAGCTGGTCCCGTCGGTTGTCTTTGACTTTTCACCCGATGCATTGCTCCTTGGTTCAGTTTATGATAGATAATATCTTCCCTAACCAAAACTTTACTAGCTCTTTCAAGAATACTTTTGACTGAGTTTTTTTGTAATTTATTGTAAATTATTAAGTCTTTTAACAAATGTTGTCACACTTCCTACAGCAAGAAGGTGGTTTGCTTTCTTGCTAAATTTGATCATGGTATTTTTCGATTTTAAAAGAAGAAAGGATTGGTTAAGAAAGAAAGCAACTACAATCGACTCGTCAAAATCAGAATAGGAAAATCGCGACGCTAAAGATCAAAAACAACTATTGAAACTTTTAAACGACAACTTATACTCTATCGTTAACAATTATACGTCACGAGTTTGAAATAATTCGGTATAGGCTGCAATTAAAGAGGTTTTTTAGATGATACGCAAGGACCATAGTCAACCTTGCGAACAAAACAAACCACCTTCTAGTACAAAGCTCGCCAAATTTTCGTTCCAAAAGTCCTCCAATTACAAGCAATCAAGATAAAAGAATTGTTGACAAGTCTAGTAAGGTTTCCGTTAGGGAAAGAGCCAATTACCATCGACTTATACAAATTTGAATCAAGGAACAATACCTGAATATCCAAAAATGAACGATGGGAACATCCAAAAGAACGACTCTATACTTTTCGTTAATAAAGTAGTAAATCACCGTCAAAATCTTAATAACTTAAAACTTAAATGACTTAAATATTTACGAATTATAGCTTCTTCAACAATCTTTAAAAATAATGGGAAGATAATAAGATGGTGAAGAAATCAGCGAAATTATTCATCTTCAAAATGGAATTTTAGCATCCCATTATTCATAATACTGCTTAATGTAGAAGGAAATAACAATTTCCTTTATAATGGCGCCTATATAAGAGCAGCGTGAAAGTCTTCTTTTGAAAATAAAATAAAAGAAAGCATTAAATACATTGAATTATTAAAAAAAGGGTAAGGCTAAATATAAGAAGGTTTTACCTCGCGCATACACGAGCTACCAGTTTTTCGGCAGCGATAATTCCCATATTCGTACGCTACATATGAGTCTCAAAGGGGAAATCTTTGCCCATGACTGGTATTTATACGCAAGTTTAGGTATTGCTTCTTCCCCTATATTTATTCTTACTGCTTTCGATATTTCAGTATGGTTTTGAAATATTTTCCTGAGCAAGTTGAATAGTATTGATATTTTATTTGTTCATTCGATAATTTCTACATTAATTATTTACCGATTTTAAATATTTGAAATTGGTTAACTTGCTGATAATCAATATTTATGTTATATTCTTTTCATTTTGTTGATACGACTACAACGGGTGTTTTTTTTAGAGGTATAGAACTTTGAAATGGAATAAAACAAATATGATTTTTTAAATTGACATGAAATTTACTTTATTCGAAAGATAATCTTCTGGCATTATAATTTAAATATGACTTCTGGCATATGACCGCCACGGCCGGCTCGGACGTAGTCTAATCTGGAGGGCCAATTTTCGATGACTTTTTCCAACATTTGTGGCCGTATATCGGCAATAACGCGGCGAATGTTGTCCTCCAAGTGGTCAATCGTTTCGGGCTTATCGGCGTAGACTAGCGACTTCACATATCCCCGCAGAAAATAGTCAAGCGGCGTTAAATCGCACGATCTTGGAGGCCAATTCACGGGTTCGAAACGTGAAACTATGCGGTTACCAAACGTTTCCTTCAATAAATCAATTGTGGGACGAGCTGTGTGACATGTTGCGCCGTCTTGTTGAAACCACAACTCCTGCACATCATGATTGTTCAATTGAAGAATGAAAAAGTCAGTAATCATGGCTCTATAGCGGTCACCATTGACTGTAACGTTCTGGCCAGCTTCGTTTTTAAAGAAGTACGGACCAATTATTTCACCAGCCCATAAAGCACACCAAACAGTCAGTTTTTCTGGATATAACGGTGTCTCAACATACACTTGAGGATTATCATCACTCCACATACGGCAGTTTTGTTTATTGACGTATCCATTCAACCAAACAACCAAAAGTGAGCTTCATCGCTAAACAAAATTCGATTATGAAAATCGGGATCAACGGCAATCTTGTTTTGGGCCCATTCACCGAATCTACGCCTTGCTAGGTGATCGTGTGGCTTCAATTCTTGCACGAGTTGGATTTTGTAAGCACGAAAACCTAGATCTTTCCGCAAAATCTTACATAAAGTGGATGGACACATCCAATACATATCCAATTCCCGTGCACGATGGCGGATAGACTGATTCGAGTCTTCCTCTACGCTACGCTCTACAGCAGCAATGACTTCTTCTGTACGCACTGTACGACGTCTCTCTGGATGCGTGTTATCATTTAGAGTATACGTGGTGCGAAAACGTTCCATAGTTAATCGAATTAATTGCTCTGATGGACGATTATGTTGACCGTAATATTGACGTAGTGCGCGATACGTATTTCGAACAGAACCATGATTTTCAAAATAAATTTGCACAATTTGCAAGCGTTGTTCAGGCGTCAGTCTATTCATGTTGAAATGACAAACAAAACTAAATATAAATCACTTAACAGCTGACAAAATAGCCGCCAGTTAAAAAAGTGTTGCCAACTTAAAGTTCTATAACTCTAAAAAAAACACCCGATAGTTTTTACATTTATTTTCACATTTTCTTTTAACTTAATATCCAAAATGTTAAAATTTACTACAATGTTTGATATATCAAGATGTATAGGTTCATACAATTTTTATTGTATTGTATTAAAAATTCATCATTTTTTTTATTACTTACTCATGATAGTTATTATCTGTGTTGATTGGCATGGATCATCATAAATTGAAGTGTTCAGACGATCATCACAAGTTCAATGGTCTTCCTGATAATTGAGAGAATCATTTATATCAAAATGGCCTATTTTAAATCAAGAAAACCATTTCCGTACTGTACTCTCCCCAATTGTGTTTTCACCGTAAACGGAACAAATGGTTCCAGCGCCTTCCAATGTATTAACTTCTCTGTTAAACTCGAACAAATGTATATACCCGAAATATTTGTTTTTTTTTTCTATTTAACACTTCATTTTATTTTGTCAATAAATTAAATAATGTTTGCACAAATTTAAAACTATTCAATTAAACAATAATACATTATAATAAATTTGGCTTATGTTTAACAATTATAAATAAAATAAAGGCACTCTTATGCTAGAAACAAAAACTATACAAATTTATTCATCAACCTCATACATAGATGTGTGAATATTTTAGATATTTCAGTTTGTTTAGAAAGAATTTAGTTCCGATTTTTTTCATTATAATTATTTATGAGTAATTACAATAAATTAAATTTGCGTTTTTTAAATCATATATTATTGTACAATATAAATTTATAAAAGACAGTGAACAACAAAATGAAAGTACCATTAATATTTCAATGACACAAATAATATACCTTCATCTCCTTTCATAAACGATAAATTACAATAAAACAAAGAATATAATACAATAATAATAGACGAGACAGGGTATATCTTAATAAATATGGGGTTGGAGACCGCACGGTCTGTTATCTAAATTATTGTCGAAGGGGTTGGCCTGTACTTCCCTAATCTATACTTTCGGCATTTCTTTCATGCATTTATTTAATTAAGTGATCAACTTTCATGGAAACGTGTATCCGTTGTCGTGATAACGGGTCACTTTTTTCTTTTTCATTCGACTTCAGTTCGGTTTCTTTATATTTAAATTAGAGTTGTAGGTCTCAGTGTGTACCACTGTATCTAACGCATAATTAGATATATCCATTTTGATTCGACCAGTTCTTTATACATTACTAGAGTGGAGAGTTCTTTTAAAAGTACAGAATTTAAGAACGGTAAACAATGGAATTTTATCATTAACAGATGGAAATCGACTATTAAGTTTCATGCTCCGAGTTATTTAACTTAATTTAATGAGATTTTGAAGAAATCCTTTCATTTATTTTTAGAAACTGAAAAGATTGAAATGTTTATGTTGGCTAATTTTAGATCAAGTACGTGTACTAAATATTATGTTAAATAATACTCTAGTACCCTATATGTTATATTACACTGGTAGATATTAATAGTTAAATAAAAACGGGAATTTACATTCTTGATAGAATAATCTTATTGTTTGTCCAATACCTTTGTTGTTCTTATTTTAATTTGGTTCGTCAATATTTTATTATCGCATTCCCAGAGAACCTGCTGCATTTTATAGAAGATCGCTTTTGTATTTATCAATAAATAACTTGTTATATGGAATAATAAAAATCCAAAATTCTTCTTTTTATATATACAACCTTTAAATTAGGTAATTGAAGTATAAAACAATTATGACATTTATATGCGAAAAATAATATGTGCCAAATGACCTCCTCTTGCAGCTCCACAGATGTGCACTCTTTTGTTACAATTTTCAATGACATTTTGACATAATTGAGGCTCTATCTCACCAATAGCACGAATAATTTCATCTTTCAAAGCAGGAATTGATTGTGGAATAATTTTTTATAAACCTGACTTTTCACATAACCCCAAAGAAAATAGTCTAACGGTGTCAAATCACATGATCTTGGTGGCCAATTAACATCACCGTTTCTTAAGATTACACGTCCAGGAAATTTTTCTCTTAATAAATTAATTGATTCGTGTGCAAAGTGAGGTATGGCGCCATCCTGTTGAAACCACATATCCTCTAGATAAATATTCAATAATTCAGGCCACAAAAATTCGGTTATTATCCGACGATATCGATCATCATTGACAGTTACAGCTTCACCAGCTGCATTTTCAAAGAAGTAAGGTCCAATTACACCACCCCACCATAATGCACATGAAACAGTAAATCGTTTAGGATGCATAGGTTTCTCATAAATAATTCGTGGATTTTCCTCACCCCAGATACGGCAATTTTGTTTATTAACATAGCCACCAAGTTCAAAATGTGTCTCCTCGAAAAACATTTTTTCAGAAAAATCAGCTAGTTGTTCATTGATAAAATTGACAAATGGACGACGTTTTAAATGATCTAATGGCTTCAGTTCCTGTGTTATTTGAACCTCATATGCTCTCAGAGCTAAATCCAACTATATTTTTTACTTTCTTGATCTTCCGCGGAACCGGTGTCTTGAAATTTTTTAATAATTCAACCAATAGTGCTTTCAGATGGACGATTATGTAAACCATAAAATTCACGTAAATTTCTAAAAACTCTTTTCACAGAACGCTGATTTTCACAAAATAATTCAACAATTTGAACGCGTTGTTGTACTGTATTCGAAGCCATTTTTATAAATGTCATGCAAACACAATGTGTGCCCACATACCCAGACAAATTCAGTGTGCCATCTATAATATATTTTATTTATTCTTAAAAAAACCGCGCAATTTGAAACACCCTTTATATTTTAAATAAATATTATCGTACTCTACCGGAAAAAATAAATGTACATATTCCTGTGATGAGAACAATGATAACGGATCACATTATTGAATAAAATTTTAATGTTGATATGAATGTTCGTTTACATCACAATATTTAATTCCACTTGATGGACTCTTGTGGTTAGATTCTTTTGCAAAATGTCAAAAGGATTGAGCCGGGGTTCTTTTGAATAGACTAAGCCTAACATCCAGTCGGCAAAACAGATAAATAAAACAAGGAGTTACACTTACAAACTGTGCTTCATTAAATTAATCAGTATTGAATGTACCAAGTGTACCGAAAAGTCATTACCGCTGTTTTCGTAAAAACAATATATAATTTTCAAGAAAATGGAAAAATGTATTTATTCAAAGTATTGGTAATTTGATTCTACACATCTTTCCCATCTTTCGGGCAATTTATGAATGCCATTCCAAAAAAGCTGTTTGTCCTTTGAGCAAAATTGTTCATCGAAACATTTTCTAAATTCCTCGAAATTGGCGTGTCTCGTTGATGAGAAAAGCTAACAGTCAGACGGGGCAAGGTCTGAAGAGTAGGACGGGTGTGATATTATGTGCCATCCAAGTGCTATCAAAGCTTCCTTGACCGGTTTTGCTGCATGAGACGGCTCGTTATCGCGCTATAAAATCACTTTGCCATGTCATCGGGCCATTTCCGGACGTTTTTCTATCAATGCATGGTTCAAATTGATAATTTGTTATCGATAGCAAAATTTCGAAAAAGCCTGGAAAGAAAACAGAAAGTTGCAAGACACTGTAACAGTCTGTATCGAAGTGGATTCGATGATCTCTTGAGCTGAGGAAGATTTGACCAAATATTGAAACAAATATATCCTGTCGTTATAAATATGTGTTGAAACCTATGCTAGCATGTCTAATATAGGGGTATACATTTTGAATTTCATGTGTTTGTATTTTATTTCCTGTAACTTCAAAATTGTAAGACGAGCTGATTTAATTACAAGGTAATGTGTGTAGAATATTTCAAAACAGTATTTAAATTGAAAAGACGCTATTTATTCTCATTTCTTTGTACTATTTTGTAGAGAGTTTATATTTTAATATTTAATAGAGACCTGATTGAATATTCAACTAGTAAACATGTATATTTATTAATGTAAATCATGTTTATTTCAACCAATAACGCTTAATGTATCTGTGAGAACTTTTAATGAAGGGAACAGCACAGCGATTTCGTTTCTTTTAACGAATCGAAACATTTTTTTTCTTTTAAAATTAATACGTTCATTTATTCATTATACATTGAATTTGACAGTAGAAAATATTCGTGTCCCACCTTCCTACATATCAAGATATATATTCTCGTGTTACTTTGTGTTCTCTTTAGGCAAAACACGAATTTCGTAACGTCTCATTTTGTACAATTTAGTGTATGGTTCTTCGTATGCATGTTTTGTATACTTTCTCTAAATCCGAAATATCGAGTTACAACTAATATCTCTATAAATCCGTCTATAACGGGCCACATACTGTGATAAACATCTATTAACAATTTTGGTCTTTTTAATATATGTAAACGATATATTTTTATCTTTTGGTTTTAATAAAAAGATGGTTTCGTATGTTCTTACATATTGCTTGAAATAAGACCACAATAAAAATGATCCGGGTAATTCATCCTACGTGTAAAGGTTGTTCTATCTATATCTCTTTTCCGAAATAAATTGTTAGTAAGTCACAGTGTCAAATAAGATTATTACAAAGGTTAAACGTTACACCTTTATTTGTTAATATTAGTGACATTTTGCAGAATATTTTAATGTTTGTTGACTCAGAAAACACGTTTTTGGAATGACTAGAATTACGATTTATAAAATATTACAGTTCGTGTTCTAATTAACTGATGTTAGCTTAATTAGTAATCCGACATAGAAGTTTGTTTTTGTTAAAATCCGTCCGCTTTCTAAAAATCAAAAGATAAGTGATATCGAGAAGGTTAAAATACAGAAATATAAATATAAAACAATTAATTGTTTTGTAACAAATTCGTAAACAATAGATAAAAACTAAACTAAAAAACGAAAATTTAAAATAAGAAAAATTATAAATATTTATTTGTTTACAAATTTGTTATTTGAAATTATAATATTTTATTTTTTCAAAAACAAGTGTTAGGTCTTGAATGTCTATGCATGGAATTTGTCAAGATTAATAAATAGAGTTGACATTCGCACTTATAAACAGTGTTTTCAGTATGCAAATGCACAAAGTGGATAATATCGATTAAATATTTGTAGCATCACGTATGTTTCATCAGTTTCTTCATGTAATCGTCTTCACTGTGAGGAATAAATGTTTTCTTTTATGTAGAGAACAATCGTTCGGTATCTAATGATGAAATACTTGCATAATTAAAATAATTTTTGATAAAACTTAACGGATCTGAAAACCAGATTTGTTAAGCTATTAAACTTGTGCTGAAAGATGTTTTTATATTTAGAAAATGACCGCTCGACATCTATGGATGTAATACACGCATAATTAAAATAATCTTTAGAAATAGGAACATCACAAATCATCACACGTTTGTCTTAATCTGGTAAAATTAAAATCTTTGTTTATAACACTCGATCTTTTCTATAACACACATATTTTTTATGTCACTTGTAGTATGTAGCAGTGACTGTATGTCGTTTACAATTTGCATTGCCTCCTCTAATGACAACCCCAGTGTCGCTGCAGCTTCATTAGGTTTGAATCGTGGAAGAATTTATAAACATCTTCCAACCATGTTGCCCATCGTGTGAGAATTACCTCTGGTGGCTCAGGAATATCGGGGCATTTGAAATTAATGCATCCCTCTCTGGATAATATTGTTGTACACTTCGTGTTACAAGGTGTAACGCATGAACCTTACACGTCACTTGTAAAGTCCCTCACACTTGTCTCTCAGGGATCGGCCTGCAAACATCAACAGTTGGTCAGTTGAAGGTCGAAACTATTTAAGCGTATACAGCACTACCTTCATAATTTCTTCGTCAGTGCACCTTTCTAATCTTTTGCTAGCTAATGCAATGGAAAATGTGGTTTTAACAGGATCAAGAACACGCACTGTAATGTTCAAAATAGAATGGTTTTTCGATCTGTCGTTTGCGACACATAATCATAGCTCTTTATCTTTTACTATAGCTTTGATTATGTTTTAGATGACATTACCTACAGATGGCATATGGCTCTGTAACTCTCTCCGAGATGGCAGCTTGCAGTTGGGATTGTATTTATTTAAAAAGTCATGAGACGGTTGCTTAGCGAGTAGAAGAAGTCTCAAATCATAGGCGACTATGCTAAACAGCAAATCAAAACATAAATTGCGTTTTTGGTGGCACCTTATATTTCTTATTTAGCTGTTGAACATTTTTAATATGATTTTTACAGTCGCGTTTGTCCCAGTACCTCAACGATTTATCGTAAACTTTACAATATATCTTAGCACAATTATAATATAAAACGGGAAATTCATCAATTAACTTTCGCACTGCGTCAACCAATGGTTTCATTTTTTCCTTATGCACGTCCGTCATACTTTTACTTTATATACATATCTGCTTGGTACTAGATTATAATTCCACATTTCATTTGTTTTATTACATTACTGTGGTGGGAGTGCAAAATATGACCATAGTCCGCGGGAAGACATCCCAACCCTATTTACAACACCAATATAATGAGACAGATTTTCATCAAATAGGTGTAAATTCTTAAGATGTTGGTGTTAGAATTGTGTGTGCCATTGCAAATGACAATGATTGTCTTGTAACTACTAGGGCTTATGGTAATTACTAAAATTAAATATTTGTACATCTCACGTACGTAAAAATGTAGATAAATATTTTTGAGAAAGACCAGAAAAAAGACAGGATTTCAAGAAAGGCTCAGACTTGATGACTCGTATATAAAATGGTGTCTTCCCAGTTCGTATTTTACCTAATGACTCAACCCTTTTTGATTCCCATTTGGTGACACCTATACCGAAGCATTGAGCGTATCAGGGATTAGACTAGACTAGTAAAATTGTATACCTTGTATTCACAGGCTTACTAATTATTTCCTTTTTTAATTGAAATAATTCTGTGATATTGTGTAAATATTTGACACATTTTCTTATTTAAAATTAGATTGACGTAAATAAAACAATTTTTGATCTCAAATGTGTAGTTGTTTTGTCTATGTTTATGATGTATAGCATTCCTTTAATATCGCGTCCCGAAATGGGAAAAAATCATTTTAGGTAGTGTCACGAAATGGGAAATATTTGTAAGAAGTCCCGAAGTGGGAAGTCACGAAGTGGTCATAAGCCTATAAAATGATTTTATATCTATCATTTACATGGTTACCCAGAATACATTAAAGAATTTCAGTTTTATTTTATTTGTCTGGAAATAATTTTGAAAAAAATGCAAACAGATTTTACTTGCCATTTGGAGATCAACAGTAATATAATTAAGTCTGATCCGTTTTAGCTTGCACGTAAATTACACTTTCAATAGATGTACGAATAAAATTCTTGAGTTATTTTAGATTGCTAAAAATGTGTAGAAGTTTAAAAAAAGATGGTTTTAAGCATTCATGATATAATCTTACAATATTGAAACCACTTCAATATTATAAATATGGAAATTTATCCATTTAAGTACATACAATGCTTATGAAAAGTGAGCAAAAGGAATTGGATTAAGTCGTACACTTTAAAACGTCAATTCGAGTCGTAATATTAATCCGTATTCACAAGCGTCAACTAAGAAATAAACCGCTTGCTTTCGAAAATAAAATTATTCACAACGTATGTATGTACATACATACATGCATACATATACATTTATGTAAGGTTTAAAAAGAAGAGGTAAAACGGTAGTAAACTCCATACATAACTAGATTTATGCACTTATAATCCATTTTTATTCATGGTCTAATGAACATATTCATTCCTCCGCGCATTTTGTACAGTGTGTTCTTAGAATTGGTTCAAAAAACTAATGCTAGTAATTTTACGAAGACATCTTAAAATCACTGGCAAAGATATTGTGTTCGTATGCAATATAATAGAAGAAAATTGGCATATTATTATGCTTGGAATATCATCATCTAATTAACAGTGTTGAACAAGCTAAGTTGTATTTATTCATATTGCCTGAAAAAAGTAGAAATTGGGTATATTAGGTCTTATAAAATGAGTTCGCGCCAACGAAACTTGTAGACGGATTATCATTAACAAGTAGATTCTCATTTACATTACTGAGATTTAATAGTGTGATGTCTGCTTCTGTTGCTGTTTATTGTTGTTTTTGCGAAAGGTGTTGCTTTTCAAGGAGACATTATTTATTTGTTTACGATGTGCATTTTTTATATCAACGAAAGCTCTTGCATTTTATTTGGATAATGTAAATTACTCTACCTCAAAGCATTGTGATGTGTATGATGTTTTGTTATTTTTCTGAGTCTATTGAGAGTCGAATTTTGTGCCCGAACATTCTATAAGCTAGAACGAGTAAATCAAAGGTGGGTTTGCATAGATATGTGTTAACTGTTTTAATTTTATGTTTACATTTGAACTAATTACGAAAAGTTTTTTGTAAGTGCTTTGTAAATTTTCTTTGAGTCTGCGTTTCAATTAATGTACGATTAGTAAAAGAATTTGGTGCTACGGAGAAAAAAAGAAATTCGTGTTTCTTCTTGGTGAAAGGTCTTCTATTGCATCTGTTTATATATTATACCCTTCATATTGTTGTATTTGTACTATAATTATAAAACATGTTCTATACTTATTCAATCTTAATTTCATTTTAATGTCAGAACAGAAGATTGAAGATTTTATTGTATTGTATTTAGTAATAAGTGAAGTTAGTCTGTGCCTTTGTATATTTTTAAATCATCCATGTGTAGAAAGCTATTTATAGGTTTCATATTTCGGTTCGGGTTTCATATTTCGATTATGGTAAGATTGTTGCGTTGCGTTTAGTATGTTTGGTAAAAGACGCAACGCGAAACCAAAGAATGCTTAATACATGTCCTTCAAATATATTCTATTTTGTTGTTAATATTATTATTATTTGTTACTTTTTTAGCTTAACGAATAAATTATGATCCGAGTTGACATTGCGATAGTGAAGAGGTTAAAATATGAATTAGCTGGTGTAGATTATGTTCTTTTGTGTTGCAAAATTTGTTCCTTTTGTTAATATTAGCTTAACGTTTTTCACTTAATTGCGTTTGTGTAATACCTTCCTTACTGTGTTAATATATTGGTCCCAGTATTGTTACCTCTATTAATTATGATTTCCTTTATTTCTCCGTATATATCGTCCAATTGTTTTACATAGCCCATAATTAACTATTTATTATTGCAAATTAACTGGTTATCTGATCTTGTATATTAAAAGATTTCTTTAATCCCACTGTTTCTTTAGTTCATTAATCTCGTAAATGAATTTTTATTTATAGCTTTTCCATAAATGTTCATGTTGTTTACATCTGTCATATCGTTCCTTCATGTATTTCTATAGTTATGATAATTTGTCGATCTAGATCTGTTTTAATTTAGTTCACCCCTTTTCTGGTAGTTGTTAAATGTAGTAACTTTTCCCTTCCATCCACATGTTATCTTTAGTATTTTTGTTGTTTTGAGGGTTATATGTCGATGTTAAGTTAAGTGCGCGTTCCTTCATATCATTCATGAAGTGTTTTTCTAGCTATTGTTTCGTTTTTGAATTGTTTAAAGATTAGTTCTAGACCTCGTTTGTGTAAGTATAACTCGTGGGTTTGTTGACATTCTTGTGTGGTTGTTTTTGGTTATGTTGAGGTGTTGTGTGTGTATATTTCTTTATTTGGTTTCGTATCGCGTGTTATGCCCAATTATGCGTATAGATGCACATATCCAGCTTTGGAATTTTTCGAGACTTGGTAATTTGGTGTAGATATTTAACATCAAAATTTTTGAACAAACGTATTTCGATACGTTACTTTTATCAGAATAATTTTGTATTTGTAACATCTTTATGAATTTCCAATATTATTTAGTCATTGGAAAATAAATAAATATTGGTTTTGGACATACTATTCAGTGTTAATTGTATTCAAGGTAATTCAAAATGTTTTTTTTATACCTTTCGATTAGAAGGATGTTTTTTATCTATCTTTATCTTAAACACTTGTACGATTTTTCTAATTTCTTCTCTTGTTATCTTTATTTTTTGATACTCATTCATTAATTTTACTACGTATTATAGAAATACTTTTTCACTTCTTTTTTCGCTGTCTCAAACAAGTGAAAGTTTTATTCATTTAAATTCGCTGAAATGCTTACTAAGTGAATTAAACTTAGTTTATAAATTCTAAATCTGTCGATATTACTTTTGTTAACGAAGCTTGGTCCAGTTTCGGGAAAACTTCTTAATTTGTTATTATTGCTCAGAATTGTGTTATAAAAACTAGAACTGCAATCCTACGACTTTGTTTTAATCTTCTTATTTATTTATATTATATATTTTACTATCCATTTAATATTATCTTATACATTACTTCTAATTTAACATTTTCTTTTTCCATATTAGTTATAGCGAAATTAAGTTATCCTATTTGTGTATCTTATTTTTATCTTTTATCTTTGCATGTTTATACTTTTAGGACGTTTGATATCTAAGACGGTGTACTAGTTTTCTTGTTCCTTACCTCGACCTACAAACGAACAGGATGTTGCTTTATTTTTTTGGCAAGGTGGCGGACATATTTTATTTAACAACTATCACAACCATCTTCGACTGAGCAGGCTGTCAAACTGCATCCTGAGTGATCAAATTCACCCCAGAGGTTTCATTCTTTATTTTTGTTTTTTATTAACGGCAGTTTTTCTAAATTTTAAAATGCGGCATGCTACGAGGATAGTTTGACAAGCAGTGGGAATGCCACATATGTGGCGCTCTAATTGGTAAAACAAATGCACTGTAATTTAGGTTACCTATTTATATGTTTGCATTCCGATATTTAGATAAATCGGTTGATTAGTTTATTTTTGACAGTTGAAGAAGTTGAGAAGAAGCAACACGTCTTTTTGTTAAAATGTAAAAAGCAGATTATCGTGCGGTGATTAAATACTTCATAATGAAGGGTATGAAAGCTACCGAAATAAAAGATGAGTTAAGTTACGGGAAACATTAGGTGAATCTGCTCCATCATCCGGCACAATAAGTAGATGGCTAAATGAATTTAAACGTGGTAGAACAAGCTGTGTTGATGAAGCGCGCTCTGGAGCACCCAAAATCGTCACTTCTAAGGAAATGATTATAAAAATCCATAATATTATTACGCAAGATCGACGACTCCAAGTGAGAGAGATAGCAGACATGGTAAACATTTCAACAGAACTCGTACACCACATTTTAGTGAAAGAATTGGGCCTTTCCAAGCTTTCGGCAAGATGGGTGCCGCGACTGCTTACGACCGATCAAAAGTTCACTCGTTTGCGCATTTCCAATGAGTGTTTGGACCTTTATAAGAGGAATCCGGTTGATTGTTGTAGGCAATTTATTACTTGCGATGAAACTTGGATACACTACAGTACACCCGAAACTAAACAACAATCGAAACAATGGTTAGAACGTGGTTCTGCACCTCCAAAGAAAGCGAAAACCATTTTATCTGCAAACAAGGTGATGGCATCATTTTTTCGGGATTCAAAGGGCATTTTGCTCATTGATTACCTTCAGAAAGGTGCCACAATAAACGGACAATATTATGCAGAACGTCTACAAAAGTTAAATGTTGAGATTCGTGCTAAACGGCCTGGAATGGCTAAGAAAATGATTATGTTTCACCAAGACAATGCTCCCTCGCATACCAGCACAGTTGCGATGTCCAAAACCCACGAGTTGCATTTCCAATTAGTACCGCATGCGCCTTATTCGCCGGATCTAGCCCCTTCCGACTTCCACCTTTTTCCAAAATTGAAAACGGCACTAGTTGGAAAGAAATTGTCGTCTAACGACGAGCTTATCATCTTCGTAAATGAGTATTTTGCAAGCCTTCCAGAATCGCATTTTAGAGATGGCATAAGGGCATTGGAGCACCGTTGGAATAAATGTATTGCTCTTTTTGGAGAATATATTGAAAAATAAAAATTATTTTGTATTTAAAAAATTCGTTTTTCTTTCCATTCTCACTACTTGTCAAGCTACCCTCGTATTATTATTATTATACGAATTCACATTAGCTTATCTACTATACTCTCTCTTTCATTTATTATTTACTTAGCAAGTTTTACAATAAATTTGTTTCATCTGAAACGTCCTCATATAGAGAAATATCAACTTTCTAAACTCGACAGGTTATCTAGTGTTAAGTTTTAGTAACATCGTTAATAAAAAAAACACAAATAATGCTAAAATAATTTTAATTTTAATCTTAATTTGTGCTACAAACATTGTAAGTGTATATTTTCTTATTATTCGAATCATACAATGTTGCATTTATTATATTTGCCTACCAAATATTTACTTTGGCTTCTATTTGTACAATAACAGATATAATTTATGTTGACATGGAATTTCTTTCATGTCGGTGATAATAGGTGCATAATTGAGACTTTTAAAAATCAATTCCGCCACTTCCTCCATAAAACGCTATATTTATGGATGATTCTGTCCTGATTTCTTTTAACAAACGCACGAACTCTCACACAAACATGTAATGAAATTAAATGCAGTAGTTTATCTTATATTAACATCTGAAGCGACCATTTACGTGAACGTCGTCATTCCTACAAAATAAAACCGAACGTTTCTGGAATGACACTAAATTATCCACTTATACATAACAAAGTTGGTTCTTTCGGCTGAAATATCTCCCGGCTTCAATATTAGTATTATCTAATAAAATTTAAACGATTTCTCTTTATGTGTATACACATATAGTACTTAAGAACTAAATAAGTTGCATGAGCTTCCAATTAATTTTTCTTGGTCAAGTCGCCGTGCTGGAGTTAAGTATTTAAATTAAGACTAACGACATTTATTTAAAATCATTAACATTTAAGTTGTTTAGTTTTCTTAGATCAATTATATGTACCTACGATCTGGTCACAAATCGAGACAGTGATCCGAAATGTTTTTCGAGATTAATTTTATGAAATTAATAGAAGAAATTCTTCACAGAATAGTTAATGATATTAAATAAGTGACTACTTAAATAAATATTGAGTCGAGTTATTTGCTACATAAGCATTAATGATGGACTTGAGTTACTATATATTTAATTAGGTAACACGGGGAAGAGAAAAAAGTGTTAAACAGCGGATCCATCTGATTCGATATCTTCACGAACACTCCATTTTGCGATCTCCCATATTGTGTATATACACGAGGGTAGACGTTTATATTTCAGAAACTGGCAACACTGTTAGTGTTGCCTCCGATCTGATCATTGCATCGTGAAGTTTGTCATTTTTGACAATATATTTACCTTGGCAGTTTTATTATCCGGTCGCTATTTCTATTTTTGTCAGTAACTTGAAAATTTTATGTCAGCGACAAAATGGAATTAACTCGCGAACATATTCGTGCAATTATTTTTAATAACTTTCGGCGTGGATTATCTCAACTAGAATGCATCGACGAGCTGAATTGTTTATATGGTGATGAAGCACCGTCCAAAACTACAGTATAATGTTGGGATATTGAATTCAAACTTGGACGGCGTTCTTTGGACGATGAATTTCGTAAAGGTCATCCCACAAATGCTGTTGTGTCGGAAAACATTAATGCAGTGCCTGAATTGATAATGCAAGACGGTCATATGACATACCGTGAGATCCAGGTATCTCTAAGTATTTAGCCGTTAAAGTTCACGTTGTGTACCATATAATTTGAAAACCGCTCAAAAAAGTACTCGCATCGGTTGGTGCCAAGAAATGCACAAAAAATGCAATGGTGTTGCTTCAAAAAACATTTATAAAGTCGTCACAGGTGGTGAATCTTGGATCTATACGTATAAACCCGATAGTAAACAGCAGTCGAGTATGTGGGTATACCAAGATGAGTCAAAACCAACAAAAGTTGTTTCGTTTTCATAAAAAAACTACATAACATTCAAGAAAATGGAAAAATTTATTTACTCAAAGAATTGGCCATTTGATTTTATACATCTTTGCCATCTTTTTCAGGCAATTTATGGATGCCATTCCAAACAAACTGTTTGTCCTTTCAGCAAAACCATTCATTGACCCATTTTCTACTTCTTCGAAATTTGAGAATTTCAACGCTTCCTTGACTGGTTTTGCTGTATGAGACGGTGGGTTGTTGTGCTGTAAAATCACTTTATCGTATTTTTGGGCCCGTTCTGTACGTTTTTCTATCAATGCATGGTTCGTATTGATAATTTGTTGTCGGTAGCGATCAGTATTAACTGCTTCAGCAGGTTTTAACACTTCGTCATACACCACGCCACTCTGGTTCCTTCAAATGCAGAGCACCAAAACAATGGGCCGACTTTGTCAGGTGATAATCATGATTTTTTGCGGTTAGGGTTTTCGAAATAAATACTTCCAAGAAAATTGATTAGTCTATTTTATGAATTTATATAATCTTCTTTTATAAATTTAAACCAAGTAATGTTTCCATTGTATAAAGCAGCACGATTGTTATATATTTATTTTTCACAATTTCTTCGCCGTGTTTTACAAGGTGCGACACTTTGAAATTATCTGCTTGATGACAACTTGGTTGTCGAAATTTTTTACAAATATTGTGGATTTATTGCTATTACTTCTTTTATAAATTTAAAATAATGTTTCCATTGTATAAAGCAGCACGATTTTATATATTTAGTATTTGGGCACGTATTTTCATTTTTTCTAAATTTTTGCTATTACTCTATAAATGGTTATTAATGCTATTATTATTATTTTTCTAATATTACGTATAATGAAACACAATAACAAGAATAACAGCAACTAATTATTACGACACGATTAAATTAATATTTACAAAATAAAACAGTAAAATAATAAAATAAACTAAATACAAAACCAAACATAAAGCTTTACAGAATGAGATGCTAAGCAGGTTAGATGCTTCTGTGTAGTTAGCGCAAGTACACTGGAACAGCGTTTTTCCACATGAACTACTTCTTTCAAAAGACAACAACAGTAGCTTAATACGTTGGACAATTATCTTGATGGATCCTCAGTGCGCGGAGAAATCCAAGTATTACATACTTACTGCATATATCCCTTTATGTACTTTGCTGTTTCTCTGAGCACGTCTATTATTAGCGATATAAGGAATATTTAGTATTACGGATGCTTCAGATTGAATGTAGGGTGCCTATATTTCTTGATTTTCTTGTCTTCTTTCAGGCTAATATTTTATACTGTTATTCAAGACATATATAGCATATATGTACATCTACTTTTCTATGTTATCTAATTCTTCATTTGTATAATTGAATGGATAAATTGAATGACAACCATCTTGTTGTAAACGGAGAACTGTTGGACATATCCTTCGAACAGTGAAAAACTTTCTTTTACCTATGCCACACCCATAATGTAGATGGAAGTAAAGAACTCTCTGCGATGCATCGTAGGGATATATAAAAAAGGACGTCGAAAGTTTTAAACCAAGTTGATAATGGTGTATTATACTTTTATTGAATATTTACACGATCTGTATTTTAGGTTGTCTGTAGGCATGGGCAGACAGATCTACATTATTTTAAGTTATTGAATAATGAGTAGAATTGCAATAAAAAAAGTTAGACATGATGAATTCGATACGTATTACGGAATAATTCGAGATAGAGTTGGGAATTATCAGCGTATTAAGAAATTTGACTACGTGAAATGTGTCTATTATTTTCAAAACTGAATGTGTAGCTCCTTTACATATTGAGTGAGAAGAACCTGATGAATCGTTACCTAATTTTTATTAAAGTGGTTAGCAAACAATTCTTTTTAGATAGCCCAAGTGGGTGCCTAAAGATCACATCAATTCAAATCATGCAAAACATTGAAACATATTTTAGAAATGCAAATAGCATTTTCATTTCAGATCTAAAAGATTTTTCGAAACGTCATTATATTTTCATATCGTCGATATATAACAAATAACTATTTGGTAAAAGATGAATAAAAATTGTTCGCACCTGGTAAAACACGTCGTTATAAATAAACTCCGTAACTTATGTGCACATCTTGGACTTTCCAACATGCATGTATATATTTCCCGATTTCTTAAATATGTGGAAATTTTTCTTATAATTAGTGATGTTTCAAACACAAACAGCACACCGCAACACACTTCTTTAAATTAATAAAAAATATATAATTTAGTAGGTGTCTAATGTGAATACTTATGAATATATCTTTTGATTCGTTTACATATTGACTCACTTATACACAACTCAACGTACGCAAGAGAACCATGACAAGCTATAATTATACCTTCACACCATCATTCTGTGAAATGTGTCTCTATTATTCTCGCTTTTACATATTCCAATAGCGTTAAAACGTCACACACGTTAATGCATTTATAGATGTACAACATCTGTATACATACATTACATGTGTTGTGTGTGCAACTAAATGGCTTATTACGACCTACTAATTTCACGACATAATTATTCATTACGTAAGTTCTTCACGTACGGCTTAAAATAATACATATATTCGTTTTACTCGAGAATCTCTTTTTTTATTGTTTTACGATCATGAAACTTGGAGACTTTATTGGCAACGAGGCCTTGACATTTCGCGACGATCGCTGAAGTTCAAAAGAGCAAATTTGCGTACTGTCATAAATATTAAATACTTTTTGTAGTATATAAAGCAATAAGCATCTCTTTATATGCAAATACTAAACGATAAAATATCATACAAGTTATTCTTTGTGTTTATCATTAATATTTTTCTTTTGCATTAATTAAGGCTCGTTCAAAGTATGTAGTAAAAGATATTCTGCAATGTACGTTCAGCTTCTACTGAATATGAATTCGTAAATATTTGCATGTTATATACACATATATGCACATCACCTTCGGAAAGTTTGGTACCAGATATCAATTTCGCAGAATTTTAAATTATAATAACCTTGTAGTGAGAGACATATATTTCCATCTATCGTACAGAAATGAAACTGTACAAAACAAGGACGTACAATACAAGCGATTATATCGCTTTAAATCGCTGAATAGATGATCTATTACCATTACCATGCAAATAGCAACGTGTGCAAATACACGTCAATTATCAAACAGTGAAAACAACTACTACCAAACAAAGTATTGACCATGATGCATTTCGTTCAATTCAAGAGCTCACCTGGCAGTTTGGCTTTGTCAACTTACGCACTTAGTGGATGTTCATGTCGAAACGATAGAACAGAGTAGTGAGAGAAACGTACTTCTATCTCCCTGACAGAAATTAAGCTTTTCAAAAGGAGGACTTTATCACTTAAGGTTGATATATAACCCCTTTCCACATTAATTTTCGTATTCCGTATACGTACTTCGACAACTAAGTTGTCATCATCAGCATGTAATCAAACAGTGTCGCACCTGGAAAACTACGGCGAAAACCCGCACGAAACAAATTCTGTACACGATCTGTGCCGTCGAAATCCAAAAATACAGAATACGAAAATTGTGGGAAAATATGGAAAGGGGTTATATATCAACCTTAAGCGATTAACTTAATCAACCACAGGCTATATCAAAATTACCAAAAGGAGGACATATAGTGAAAGCACTTATATCACTTTAAGTCATAATCGAACAAATAGCGTTATTCAGTAGTAAAAATGCAATTACTAGAGTATATACGAGGGATGTTTCCAAAGTTCTGGGAATTACATAAATTTTTATAATTTTGTTAATGTCCTCAATATTACAATGTCGTTTTTCAACATAATCTCCATTTAACTAAATACTTTTATCCCAACGATAAACTAATTTTTTTAAGCCGTCCTCAAAGAAGTTTTTAGGTGTCTTGTCGATACACCTATTTATGGCACGTTTTACGTCAGTTAAACTTTGAAATCGAACCCCCTTAAGGGTCTTTTCAAATCTGGGAACATATGGTAATCACTAATAAGGTGGGTGTGGCAGCCATTCCCATCATAAATCGTTCAAAACATCCTTCGTTTTTCTTGCGGTGTGTGGTCTTGCATTATCCTGTTGCAATAACGTACGCTTATGCAACTTTCCAGGCCGTTTTTTGACTAGTGCTTGTCGCAATGGTCCGGATAATAAATTTGAATAATATTCTGCATTAATTGTAGTACCTCTCGGCAGATAATCCATCAAAATAATCCCTTCGCAATCCCAGAATACAGTAAGCATTACCTTTCCAACAGACTTAACTGCACGCGCCTGAAATGGAGGCCCTTCTTCAGGATTGCGCCATTCTTTGGATTGACTTTTCGTCTTAGGATTGAAATAAGGAAACCACGTTTCCTCAGTGGTTATTATTCGTTACCAAAATGTATTACTGTAACGGGCTAACAGCTCTTGAAGTTGATGACAAGTATCGGACCTATTGAGTTTCTGTTCTGGTCCCAACAACCTTGGCACCCAGCGTGCCGAAACCTTGCTAACGCCCAAACAATTATGCAAGATGTCTTGAACTTGTCGTATACCTATCCCTAGGTGTGCACTAATTTGACGAATAGTCATTCGCCTGTCGTTTTTCAGTAGGTTTCAGTAGGTAATGTTCTTTCATTTACCGACGTGCTTGGCCGCCCACTGCGTGGATCGTCTTCTAGTGATGTTCTACCGGCTTTAAAACGATCGATCCACCGATAAACAGTACTTTTGGATTCCGCAGATTCACCAAATACTCCTTGCAGACGACTAATAATTTTTGACGTTTTCACATCTTCTTTCCACAAAAAGAAAATCATCGCTCTTTGAGATCTTGTCGCGTGTTCCATGGTTACAAAAACAGTGCTACTAAAGCGCGTCTACATCAGTCGAATACCTGAATCAGACAATATTGCACTAGATAGTTGCATAAACATGTTAAAACTTTTCTGGCATCAATAACATTGCGTATAAGTTCTGGGTTATTTAATGATAGCACCAATTCCCAGAATATTGGAAATACCCCTCGTATATAAAGTAATAGTACATTCTTGGTCAAAAAGAACAGTTAATAGGAATTAAAACAATAAAATATAGAAATAGAACACTTCGCCGAAGTATTAATAATAAGAAGAATGAAATAACTGTACAGTTTATAATTTTTATACATTTTAAAGAAAGGCTTTTTGGTCGCATCTATCATGTACAGTTAAATAACATGTTTTTTATGAATTCAATTTCGTTTTAATTTTTTATCTTCCTCCCTGGATGATGGGTTGAATTTTAAAATCTGGCCACATGCCAAGAATATAAACTAATTTGTTAATTCTTATTCATTATATACACACACACACACACATATATATATATATATATATATATATATATATATATATGTGTGTGTGTGTGTGTATATATATACTATAAATATAATTATTTTTCTTGGAATATTGGCGTTAGTGAAAAGCAATAAAAAGAAAAAGCTTTTACGTTTCGAAAATTTTTGATAAACGTTAAAGACAATGAATAAATTGAATATTTCCAAGGCAAACAAAATGTATAATTAAAATATGTGAAACTTATTAAAACCATGAAACTATTGTTTCTAAGCAATCATATTCAATATTAATATTCTCGATGCATTATTAATGATATACATATATGTATAAATATTTTATGGCTTGAGATCAAGTTCTTTAATGTTATCGCTTAGTTGTTTAGGAATAACTCCAGTGGTAGAAACTAAAGGGTTTTCCAATAAGGACTTGACAACTTTTTTTCAAAATAAAATGCAGACTATTTGAGATATTTCAAAAACTTTATTATCGGGTTGAAGTACAATCAAAACATTTATGAATAGAACTCGACTTCGTTCATATGGCCACTGCGGGCACGTTTGCAGCGGTCGATTCGTTGGACCCAATTTTCGATGACTCGGCCACACAATTCGGCCGAAACGGCTGCTATTTCGCGTTCAATGTTGGCTCTGAGCTCTTCCAACGTTGTCAGCTTGTTGGCATAGACCAATGACTTGGCGTAGTCCCAAAGAAAAAGTCTAGATGCGTTAAATTGCACGAACGAGGCGGCCAATCGACTGGTCCATTTCTTGAGATAACACGCTCATCAAACTTACTCTTCAATAAATCGATCGTAACGTATGCTATGTGGCTTGTGGCACCGTCCTGCTGAAACCACATGTTATCCAAGTCCATATCTTCCAATGCGGGCCAAAAATAATAGGAAATCATGGCGCGATAACGATTACCATTCACAATAACGTGACGATCATTATCGTCGACGAAAGAATATGGCCCTATGACGCTGCCTGCATGCAAACCGCACCAAACAGTTATTTTTTGTGGATGAAGTGGTGTTCCATGAAGCATATGTGGATTTTCACCCGACCAATAACGCATATTTTGCTTATTGACGAACCCATTGAGCCAAAAATGAGCTTCGTTACTGAAAATGATTTTGCGATGAAATTGATCATCTTGGCGCATCTTTTCCAGTGCCCAATCGGAGAACGTACGTCGCTTCAAATGGTCCGTCGGCTTCAATTCTTGAGTCAGCTTGATCTTGTATGGGTGTAAACCAAGATCCTTACGCAAAATTCGCCATAAAGTGGTCTGGGCGATGCCCAACTCTTGAGAACGCCGTGGAATTGACTGATTTGGATCATTTGCTACGGACGTTTCAACGGCAGCGATATTTTCGACATTTCGACCAACCCGTTGTCTCACTGGTGCGGCAACATCACACAACGAATATGTAGACTCAAATTTTTGCACTAAACTTGTTACTGCCTGTCTACTAGAGCGAGAATTACGACCGAAAATCGGAGTTAACGCTCTTAAAGTAGCGGTCACCGACTTCGAATTTCTGTAGTAAATTTTTATAATTTGCAGACGTTGTTCGTTCGTGTACTTTACCATGATGAGAATGTTAAGTTTACTGAATAAATTGACAGTGACAGTTCGATGATTAGTGAAAGGGTGCGTTCACAAATTGAATTAAAAGTTGTCAAGCCCCTATTGGAAAACCCTTTATAATTGGTATAATTTTGACCTGTTTCTGATGCTATAGTTACAGTATCTCTCTTGCTAGAGGGATATATGTATTTATCATATTTCTCTCTATGTTTTCGCTAAAGGTTATGGATGGCAAGTATAGAAACAAATTAGATACGTCTTTAGTATATTCATGAGTTTGTGTAATATCTAGTTTATTGTTTGTTACTGTATAATCTATAATCATGTTTCTGTACCAGTATAATTTAATTTCCGAATTTTCTGAAGTTGTTTGTGGTTCGTATTTGTACCATGGATTAATTGCGTCTACTTATTTGTATTTTTTCACAAGGTCTCTACATATTATTTTACAGATATTGTAATGTCACGTTATATACTCTATCTAAACTAAATTTGTACATGCGCCTATAATATATTCAATTGTTTCTGATGTTTTGTGACATTGTCTGTAAGTGTCTACCACATCGTTTTATTTTATGATGTATCAGGTTTTCCAAAAGGTACATAGCAATTTTGTCTTTTAATAGGAACGCAGCCTTAATAGTTTTTCATTATCTGTCTACGTCAAAATGTTAGTCAAGTCAACATTTTTATTATGGCGAAGTTCACGAACGAGCAACGATTGGAAATTATTAAAAATTACTACGGTAATTCTGAGTTAGTAGTCGCATCTTTAAGAGCGCTTACTCAAGATTTCGGTCGTAATAATCTTCCCACCAGAGAGGCTGTGCCTGCTGCATTGAATAAATTCGACACAAAATATTCACTGTTGGATATTCCTGTGTTACTGAGACAACACACCGGTCGAAGTATCGAAAATATCGCAGCCGTAAGTGCTTCAGTTCAAAATGAAACAAATCGGTCGGTTCCACACTGTTCACAGGAATTGGGAAGCTTTCAATCCACATCGTGGCGAATTTTGCGTAAAGATCTTAGCTTACACCCTTACAAAATCGAATTAACTCATGAATTGGAGCCTCTTGATCATTCGAAGAGCCAAAACTTTCCCGATTGAGCTCTGCTAAAGATGCGATGAAGTTCAGTTTTAACTTAAAGGCTTTATCAATAATCAAAATATATGTTATTGGACAGCAATAAATCCCCATGTGCTTCAGGAGATTCCATTACATGCTGGAAGTGTGATTGAACCATATTTTTTCGTCGAGAGTTTGCTATCGTGCCATCTTGGAAGACTATTCTTGGCAACAATTGGATGGATTTAACAACAGTGATGTATGGTTCCAATAAGATGATGAGACATGCCACACAGCTAATCAAACGGTTGATCTATTAAAGGGGAAGTTCGGTGACCGTGTAATCTCGAGAAATGGCCCGGTCAAATGGCCACCTACGATTTAACGCCGTAGGAGATCTTTTTATGAGGTTACGTTAAGTCGTTGGTTTATGCCAACAAGCCAACAACGTTAGAGGTTCTCAGGAACAATATCAAACGCGAAATTTCCCATGTTCAAGCGGATATGTGCGAAAGAGTGGTGTAAAATTGACTCCAAAGAATCGATCTCTGCGAACGTGCTCGCGGTGGTCATATGGACGAGATCGAATTCCATAATTAAATGCGCATGAATTCCAGTCCAATATCTCAATTATTCACAACTCTATCTTATTATTATTATTATTTACAATCTCTTTTGCTTTCAAGAAATCTTTCGCTTTTCATTTCTGTATAAATACGTAGCATTTACGAGTACTTACATATAATTAGGGATTTTAAGACAAAAATGCCTTTAAGAAACACTTCGTAGACTTCGTAATTTCTAATCTAATACTATCTCATAAAACATTTTTTATCTACAGTATTTAACATATATACATACGTACTCATTTCCAAAACGAAAAAGAAATATCATCATGCACGCACTTTGTTTGAGTAAACAGATAACAATAGCATTCATAATGGTAATAATGAAAGTATCTTATTCGAGGTGTCTCGTCCGTTTTGAAACGTCGAAGTTTTATCAAGTCTTCTTTGTATGACATGGATATTCCATTCGGTTATACCCGCAAGCACAGATTATCCGGTCACGATCGCTTTTCGATTAATTCTAATCCGATTTGGACAAACGCTTAAAGTGCACATTGTACGTTATATAGTGTGTGTTTTAACTATTAGGAGCGCCACTTGAACTGAGCGTTGAATAACTTTCCATGTCTTCTGAATGCGTCTACTATTTAAATTTTACTTTCGTTAGGTGTTATGGGTGCGCTTACGCGAAGAAAATCATTTCTGCAATTAATAAAATAGTTTTTATGTCAGAACGAGTTTATAAAGTTGTTAAATTTATTCGACAAGTAAAGTTTATATTCGATTAGCATAATTGTTTATACAGTGTGAGTAAAAAGTAAGGTAAAGTAATATTGCAATCTTTGTAATAATTCAGAATATTTTTGTTGATTTACAAATATTTTTAAAAAGGGATATAATTAATTGCGTGTCGAGTAATATTGTTTCTACCGCTTTCGACGTAACACAGTTAGTAAACATTAACAATAAAAATCAATCCCTTTACATCCCCCAATAGTTTTACCCCAATTACAAAGAGCATTTGCAGGCATTGCGTTATTATTACGCATGCGCTCATGGTGCGACCTAAAATATTTGGCCGTCGGCATTAGCTTAAACGGAAGAGGGAAACAACGAAAAACTATCTCAGACAGCGGGCGGTCAGATTCATTCTCGGGACAATCGTATTAAGCGTATTAAGTCACTAACTTACCACCGATCTACCAATCGGTTGGTTACAATTACTATACAGAATTAACCAATATTTATGTAAGTTTGGCATAAACTTACACAAATACAGTGATTTTTGTTATATCTAAATTAGATTTGTAAACACTAGTACAACGAAGTTAAGTGTTTAGCATAGCATACTCAGATATTTCTTGAGATTTCAAGCCACTTTGGTGCGGCCACATTGTTTAGTACTCACAACATAAACATTGAAAACCAAAAACCTGTGATTTTCGCGTTCCAGGAATGTCAACCGAGGTAAGTATTCGTAATTAGACATACATTAAACCATCGGGATATGTTAACAGACATGCGCATATTGGAATTAAATTCTATTCAACGCAGATCAGTGGATGATTTAACAAGCAATATATATATCCCTTTCAACGGGAATACTCGCCAGTTTATGCTTAAACTTCTACTGACTCCATACCTAAGCCAAGAGCTTCTTAACACAGAAATTGTTCGAAGTAAAAACGTTGTTTGCTTCTCACTTTCCTTTAATGTCCCCCAACTACAAAGGGTACTAGGAAAGTTTTGCAATATGACGCAACAATGAATCAAAGGAAGCCGCTTATTGCTGCATGTTGAGACATGTTCATACGTGCATAGTAGCCGCCGTGCCGTGTCGATGGGCTCAGTCATTCATTAGCAGTGAGAGTGTAAAGTGCTTTCGATGGCATTGTAGTCACGAAATGAGATACGGGCAGTTTTACGTTATAATTTCGTGCGTGGCTTAAACATAGACCAGCGCTGCGAAGAAATGACTCTTGCACTAGGTGATAGTTGTCCACATCGCGCAACAATATTCAGGTGGTATAGAGAATTCCAAAGGGGAAATTTAACTGTGGAGGATGCTGAGAGGCCGAGAAAGCCACGAACGTCAGTTACGAAGGAAAACGTTGCTACTGTGAGGAAAATGCTTGGCGAGGACAGGCGAGTTACCTACCAACAGATAGAGGGTACTTCGGGCCTAAATGCACCAGAAATTCGTTCGATTCTGCATGATCGTTTGCACGTGAAGAAACTTTGTTCTCTCTGAGTGCCGCATCGACTGACTGAAGACCAGATGACAGGACGTGCGACTTGGTACCAGGAGATGCTAAAAAAGTTTAATAAGGGACAATCTCGGTATGTGAACAACATCGTGACAGGTGACGAGACTTGGCTGTACTATTACGATGTGTCAATCAAAACTCAAGATTAAGTTTAGGTCTTTGATAATGACGACGTAGTTGTCAGAAAATCCCGATCCGAAAGAAGAAAATTATAGCTGTATTTTTCGAATCGAGTGGAATTGTGGAACGCGTCGCTTTGGATACACAGAAGACAGTCGTAGCTAAGTGGTATACTAAACAGTGCCTGCCTAAAGTCATTGGATCAATGAAGAACCTGCGATTAAAGTCAAGAATGGACACAAAGCCTGCACCGAATATTTGACCACGACAAGATTGAAACTTCTCGAGTATCCTCCCTACAGTCCAGATCTTGTTCCCTGTGACTTTGCACTGTTCCCGCATGTGAAAATGAAGCTAAAAGGGAGGCGGTTTTCTAGTGATGAGGACCTTCTGCGGGCTTGGGACAACAAGTGTGCTTTACTCCCTAATGAAACTTGGCAGAACTGGTTTAAAGATTGGTTGCGGAAGATGGAGAGGTGTATTGACTGTAGAGGAAATTACTTTGAAAAAATTTAATCAACAAAGCTGTATTGAAGAACTTTCCTAGTGCCCTTTGTATTGAACTGTACATTTAAAAAGTTCGCTTAAGAAATCCAACGTACTTTTTCCTTCATAGGTATGATAAAACAGCAAGTATTTGACAATAAGCTATATATACTGCCATTATTACCTTAGTACATTAGATACACATATTCCTCGAAGTCATCTACTGGGAAATTAGTAGTATGGGTTATATATGGACTAGTCGGAAAATTTCAGCAATAGTTATGAAGAAAGCATTTTATATGTAAATAAATGCCTATATTTTTTGAAATATTCACCTTACAGAGTAGAGAAAAAACATATTTTCTGATATACTACACTATATCAGTGCGCATGCGTAATCACTGCCAAATTCCCGATTTTCTTTCTGACTATTTCTTGTAAATAGTAGAGCATTAATGCTAAAGTAAAAAACATGCTTTGGATACATTGAGAAGAAAGTATTACTAGAACGATCGAAAATGGCACACAATAAAAATAGGTATACATTCGCTTAAACGGGAGAGGGAAACCACGAAAAACCTTCTCGGACAGCGGCCGGTCAGATTCATTCCCGGGACCTCCAGCGTAATAAGCCACGATTGAAAATGGTGTACAATAAGTATAGGTATACATTTTCAATAATTCAATTCATTAGGCAAGGAATTTAATATACTGCAAACCCGAAGGAAATAGAAGTTTATTTTAGATTGTTTGCCTTGTTTCTCATTTAAAAATCGAATTAAATCTATTTTCTTGAAAATTATTGTTTTTAGTATACAAAATACCTCGATATTTTACAAGAAATTTAATGTACTGCAAACCTGAAGGAAATACTCACTTATTTCAGGTTCTTTCTTTTCTTTCCCATTTAAAAGTCAAATTACATCTATTTTCTTGAAAATTATTGTTTCCAATATAAACACTAACTCCATATTTTAGATTATTTACACACATTTCTCAACAATAAACAATTGCTAAATATCTGTTAAAAATTAATTACATTATTTTTAGAAAATCACGTAAAAAATTATACAGACCACGATGCCCATTTCACAGAATAAACATTAAGCCTTGTAATTCGGCGAAAATATACAGTTTATTTTTATTTCCTAATTCAACCCGGATTTGAAACAGCGAAACGGAGTAGCGTAGAGCTCGGATATTTATCAGGCGGCGTGCTGCGGTAAACACACTGTTCAATGATGAAAGGCACTGTATACAAGTGCATAATACATTGAAATTTATTTTTCGGAGTCGGTTTCTGTAAAGTTTGTTTTTCTCATGCATATACCTATTTACGTGTGTAGCCATTACACGTGTACTAACTACTTCAAAAGAAAATAGATGGTTAAAAACAATATAACACATTGGAACGTAAGAGCATCTAAATAGTTCTGAGTATTATCTTACGGAAATAGCTCGTTTTTCTGTTTATAAATTTGGCTAATTATTCACTTAAATATGTGATATAAGAAACTACAGGATTTTACAATTATCGTAGATAAATAGAATTTTTGGAAAAAGTCATCCAATCTGTAATGTTTCCTTTTGGTTTAAATTTAACTTAATTAATAATTTCAAATTTCAATACCATTTTCAAAAAATTTGTACTCTAAACATCTATTTCACATTGAAGAGATGATCAATTGAGACTAAGTTTTTTTCATAATGTAATTTATTATACTGAGTTGTCGAAAGAGTTGCGACATATTTTTTTTGTTTTCATAGGCCCCTTATTAATATAAAAATATCAATCACTTATATAATGCCCATTTTATTTGAATCTTTTGCGATGTTTATAATTCCTTATTCATAGGAGGACCTGTCTTTATCGGTCAAAAACTGTACAACCTCATCCGAGTTGAGGAATTTGAAAGAGGCGAAACAAACGCCTGAACGTCTGAAACGCGTAAGATACAGCGAGTACTATACTCGCTGGATCTTACAATTTGGCAGAACATTCCATTCAATATCCAACAATTTTTGACAGTCGATCGAATTTGTATGTGGTCTTGCGTTGTAGTGACGAAATGCAAATCCTTTACAATCAATGAACTCTAGATGTTTCTGGATGATGGATTCGGTTAAACTGTCCACCTCATTGATAAAACAATCTTCTTCTCATCATCAACTACCGGTCGGATCCAGTCCCTTCAAAAAGAATACAAAAATATATAAAAAAAGGATAATTGTCTTCAGGCTGAAGTGGAATATATCAGATTGTTTGTAAGATTACGAGGCATTCAAATATAATATAATAATTGTTGTATGTAGCCGTGAATGTTTGACTGATGGACATTTAGTTTCTACATTCTCCTATATCGTGTGCCGTGAGTTTGACTCGATTAATGCTTTTATTTTCTCGTTATCAACCTCAACGGGTTTTCTTGGGTAAAGAGTGCCGGTGAGATTAAATTAATCAGTACGAAATTTCGTGAAAAATCGTTGGCATTGACGTTCATGTAGAGCACTGTCACCTTAAAGTTTATGCTGCTTTTCACAAATCTGATGAATAAGGCGGATGCGGCAACAAATCGAAGTCTAATTCGTTAATTTTTGTCTTAATAGCAACACTTGTGTACATTTTCTTGGTCACAAATGATGGTTGTCTTGGCTAAACTAGGACACTTTAAATTAAGTTTTTGCTTTAATTTGTCTAAAAATTTCACAAAATATATGTCTGTAATTGTTCGACCTTTTGGATACTTTTTGCATATAGAAAATGGAAAGCGTCACCTTTCCTGCAGACGGAGCAACTATCGCCTTATTTAAGGGAGGAGAACCAGTGTGTGCCATCGATTATATTATTAGTTTGAGTGTATAATGATAACGCAAGTCTCATCTATGGTAATTAACCAGTGTATATAATCTATCGTTTCTTCAAAAACACTCCAATCGCTTACAAGAAATATGTGTTCGCACCAATTCTTTTTTCAATCACAGTGCGTCACCCACCACACGGACTTCTACATAGACAACTTTTTATTCAAAGTATATGTTCCGTGTTCTTTAGAGATATTTACAACCTTAGCTATCAAAGATATTTTCAAGCAGCAGTCTTTTAACACCATAGAATTAACTTTTTAACAATTTCTGGTACAGCGGAAGATTTTGGACGAGGTTCATCTTTAACAGCTGTTGTACATTTGAACTTACAAAACCATTTTCAACGGAGAGAAATGTAGTAGCTGAGTTGTTCAGACTATCTTTCATCCCATTATGGGATATTTGTTGTTAATAAGCCTTTTAAGAAAAAGTATTTAATGATAGCACGAATGTCCATATTTCTACCTCGGCAAAACTCCGAGACACTCTTTATTGAAAGTAGTCACAACGAAATTAATAAACACAATCTGAAATTTGACAGTTTACGCTGATAGAGGGACAACTTGCCGGCACACTAGAAAAATAATCTGAAATTACGCCATCTATCCGTCATTCCACGGACTTATCAGCTCACCTTCTAAAGTTAGGTTTGACTATTAACCTGTTTCATCGATGAAATTAACTCTATTTGAGCAGAAATTTTGAATAGTTATTTTTGTTTTGTGGTGAGTGCTCAACTGTGTCGTAAGTCTTTTCGATTGGTTATGGTTACGAGAGCGACAGTATGTAATTGGTGTGTGTAAAGTGTTTCATGGCTTTGTTATTAACTCCATTTCTACGTAATAGGCGAAGTAGTGTTGATTATTCTTCCTTTACACTGAAAGGTATCAGGAAGGGTACCGACTACTCCCTAGACGAAAAACGATTTTATGTTTAAGGAGTTTAGAATCGTTGACTTCTCTATTTGGTACAATTAAGTCTTTAATCTTTATTATAAAAATGCGAAACTCTTCTATCATGTTTTCTTGTAATCGCAATATTTCATTTTAATAAATAAGTTAATTTTGATGGAGCCTATGGTTGATTAACTTTATCACTGAAGATTGATATATGACCCCTTGCTACATTAATTTTCGTATTTTGTATACGTATTTCGACAACTAAGTTGTCATCATCAGCAGATAATTAAACAAATAAAGTCGCACCTGGAAAACTACGGTAGAAATACCTGTACGAAACCAAATTCTTCACGCGATCTGTACCACTGAAAGCCAAAACCTACACAGTATACGTGTTTTGTCTTTGTACGGATATTTTTACCCTAGTTTTCCAGGCGGAACGTTGTTTTAATTATCTGCTGATGATGACAACTTAATTGTCGAAATACATATACGGAATACGAAAATCAATGTGGCAAGGGGTTATATATCAACCTTCAGTGATCGTAATAAATAAGTGGTTGCTATTATAACAACCAGTAACAACCAGAATGATAGTTACCGAACCAATAGAAGTTAAGTTTTAATTGTAATGTATGTATCTACTTGTTTATTTCCTATGCATGCAGTTCTCATCCACAAATACTAAGTACATATTTTCAACTATTAATTTCTGGACGTTTTTATTTAAAAAAAATATGAACCTGTTCCTAGTTCTACATTTTGACAAAAATATTCTTAGGTGTTACCAGTTATAGACCATTAAAATTAACTTTTTGCGATAAATAAAATGGCTGGCACTAGTAATTATTGTTAAAATTGGTCATGGCACACTTTATAAAACTTTCAGATGATTCATCTTAGCATTGACTTCAATATCCCGCAATACAAATATTTGATTCTATAAGAAAGTAGTTTACAATAACCAGAGGCGTGTTCGTTAGATAATATACAGCACTTAGTATACAGAACGGAATATCTTATAGGGAATAATTAAATATAAGAAGGAAATTAGAAAAGCAAAAGACCACGTAATTAAACCTAACGTGAACAACACTTAATCAACTATTTTATATTATAATACGCCCATTAAAATTTATTAAATCACCTTTACTGCAACAGTCTTCAACGATACAGATATTAAAATACCGTCCGTTGTTAGTTCATTTGGTTGTTATTCCTGATTAGAATTGTCTCGTGGTATTTTTTGAGTGCCGTCAGTCATCACAGCCCACACGTCATTCGAAATCGCTCGTTTTATTAATTAGAATGCTCTCCAGTGGACGTCCGCGATGATTCTTTGATAATGTAGGTAATGGAAGGTGCGGTGAACGCATCGGGTATCTCTATAATAAAATCGAACAGCATTAATATAATATAATTAGATGTTTTGGATTTGAGAACGTGATGAGACGATGGTGCTGACGTTTCTTTTTCTATCCATTACAAACTTAGTAATATGTTGCTATTCTATAGGACATAATATACATAGATTGTTAATGATATAATTTCAATAAATTATATTGAATAATGGCGTGATATATCAATATAAATACACGTATGCCATAAATGCATTCACGTATGCCATAAATTTGATATCTATAGTATATCGAAGAAGGAGCTGGGCAGGCGAAGCAATGGATTATAATTCAATGAAAATGATGGAAATAGACCAAACAGTAACTTCTATTATACTCAATCGTCAACAATTGCACGCCATGGGCAACATTAATATTCTTATTATATGTACATATATTCATTCGCAAAGTATTAGTACTTCTTCTATCGTACAGACCAGAATAAGTTTATTATTTAAGGCGTCACTTCATCTTCTACGAGGGTAGTTTGACAAGTAGTGAGAATGGAAAAGAAAACGAATTTTTTAAATACAAAATAATTTTCATTTTTCAATATATTCTCCTAAAAGAGCAATACATTTATTCCAACGGTGCTCCAATGCCCTTATGCCAAAATGCGATTCCGGAAGGCTTGCAAAATACTCATTTACGAAGATGATAAGCTCATCGTTAGATGAAAATTTCTTTCCACCTAGTACCGTTTTCAATTTTGGAAAAAGATGAAAGTCGGAAGGGGCTAGATCCGGCGAATAAGGCGCATGCGGTACTAATTGGAAATGCAACTCGTGGATTTTGGACATCACAGCTGTGCTGGTATGCAAGGGAGCGTTGTCTTGGTGAAACAGAATCTTTTTCTGTGCCATTCCTGGCCGTTTAGCACGAATCTCAACATTTAATTTTTGTAGAAGTTCTGCATAATATTGTCCGTTTATTATGGCACCTTTCTGAAGGTAATCAATTAGCAAAATGCCCTTTGAATCACCAAAAATTGATACCATCACCTTGTTCGCCGGTAAAGTGGTTTTCGCTTTCTTTGGAGGTGCAGAGTCACGTTCTAACCATTGTTTCGACTGTTGCTCAGTTTCGGGTGTACTGTAGTGTATCCAAGTTTCATCGCAAGTAACAAATCGACTACAAAAATCAACCGGATTCCTCTTATAAAGGTCCAAACACTCATTGGAAATGCGCAAACGAGTGAACTTTTGATCAGTCGTAAGCAATCGCGGCACCCATCTTGCCGAATGCTTGGAAAGGCCCAATTCTTTCGTTAAAATGTGGTGCACCCGTTCTGTTAAAATGTTTACCATGTCTGCTATCTCTCTCATTTGGAGTCGTCGATCTTGCGTAATAATATTATGGATTTTTATAATAATTTCCTTAGAAGTCACGATTTTGGGTGCTCCAGAACGCGCTTCATCAACACAGCTTGTTCTATCACGTTTAATTTCATTTACCCATCTACTTATTGTGGCGGATGATGTAGTAGATTCACTTAATGTTTCCAGTAACTCATCTGTTATTTCAGTAGCTTTCATACCCTTAATTACGAAGTATTTAATCATCGCACAATACTCTGCTTTTTTCATTTTAACAAAACGACGTGTTGCTTCTTTTTCAATCAGCTGTCAAATATAAACTAGTCAACCGATTTATCTAAATATCGGAATGTAAACATATAAACAGCCAACCTAAATTACAGTGCATTTTTTTTACCAGTTAGAGCGTCACCTATGTGTCATTCTCACTACTTGTCAAACTATCCTCGTATTTGTAAAGTGTCACTATTTAGAAATTATTTACAAATATAATAATAGGTGTTTCGAAATGAGCCCAAGATTTGTATTTTACGGCATTTTCTTTTAATAAAAATTGCTTGACTAAAAATTTGAAAACTGTCAAAAAGACGTATGTCGAATATTAGTTACAGAACGCTGGCAGATTTTAGTCATGAAAATTCGTTTAAAATATGGAAACGGTTTGCAAAGTATGTCCAATTTTTGTTTAAGAAACTTCACTAACGTACGTACCATAACAATAATAACAGAATTTTTTCTCAATCTATTGGTTCGTCCACAAAGAGTCACAGTTTTTTATTTTTCTATTCTGATTTAATTCTGTTTTCGATACGTTCATGAGCAAATGATATAAAGTTTTGTATCGTTTTCCGACTAGTTAAGTTCGCGTATTTATTTCAGAATGAGACAAATGATTCGTTGTTTAGTAAAGTAAACGGTCGATTAAACAAAATAAGTGTTACATATAAATTGCTCATTCTGATCGAGCACCATTCGTTTATAGTTATGCTTTGCACTATTCATGTGTCGTTTACAGTGACTTTTCGTCCAGCACAGGGATATATCGCAAATTATACATTTTATTTTCGAGCTATCTCAAATTAAATCCAATAAATCTTTAATAAGTCTGACAATGGTCGTTTTCGAACTACGTAACTGCAGTATTTTTGTATACAACAATCCATACAAAAGTCTATATATCCGTGCCTGACACGATCATTCGAGTCGGCGAGCAAATCATAACTGAGAATTCAGAACGTTTGCGGAGCCTTCCATATCTTCGCTCATGACGTGCAGGGCGATATTCGCATTTTTATTCATGAGTTGCAACGACAGCTTTTTAAAGTATTTTGAGAAAAATCCAATCGATTGCGTATTTAAAAAATGGTGTATTTATCTTATTACTGTAATTAAATTATACACTACTTTACGTAGATAATAACTTAGATAGTAATGTAACTCAAAATTGAATAAATTACCTTCACGACATTCCTATTACATTATGCGACTAACGGTTCAGCATTGAAGTATTTTTAACATAAGTTATGTACTAATATCCGATTGTATATAAATAATTTATATTCATATTTACCTGTTATTGTAACACCGGATAAAGAAAGGATAACGGAAAAATATGTTACGTTCGGTGCTAATTATTCCTGCAAGTTCTCCTTTTAATGCAACCTGTATGTCCGCTTATAATTAACGACAACATCTAAGTTATAAGAACCAACTTAATTTTGCATATGAATGTAACTGTAAAGTATTGCATCTTAAATGCATTGCTATTCGGATTACATTATCTGCAGTGAAATACTTTATTTTGTTCAGATGCAAATACATTTTGTTTGTTAAAAGCATACACATTGCAAGTAAGAAGAAATGTGCATGACACTTCGAGGAAGTACACATCTACTTAGATAGATTTACTTGAAAAGCTCGACAAACACATTTGTGTATTACCATGTGTTTGTAATATTTGCAATTCCATCTGCGACAAATCAGCACTAATTATTTGAGAATTTTTTTATGGATTTATGAAGGTACAAGGACTTAGTGAGCACGCCTCTTTATTTGTTATATGTTCTCAATATGTACATACATCGTCTTATGTCTTTTGATTAAATTCAATGTCTATAGCATAGGTGCTTTCACACTTGCACTCTTATTTTATGGTCACCCACATCCAGAAACAACAATAAATTACACTAAACGTTTTATAAGTGCATCGAAATAGATATGTTTTACGGTTATACGACCGTACCAGTCGTAAATCAAGAACTTGTTTATGGTAAAGTTTGCAGAGACTATATAAATTTATTTGATACGAACTCCTTCTATATAAGCGGAGAAAAGAATAAATAGTAGTCGGTAATATTATTAACAGTAACAACATGCGATATTTATGGTTATTTCTTTTGTGTGTGTATATTGTTACAAATACTATCATAATGTAATTGCTGTTTACTTTAATTTTTATGAAATACTAAAATAAAATATTTATTGTTTATGATGATGTGTTACTAATTCTATTGTACACTATTCCTTAAAGAACTCCTGAGATTGAGAAAAATTTTAAAATAAAAAAGAGACTGACAATTTGTTTAACTATTAATAGAACTTCCTCCATCGTAGGAGGCGAAATATTTTGGGATAAAACTCAACACTTCCCTGAACCCAACACGTTGATACGAGGGAGCGTTTTTATATTCGCGGAATGAGCGGGTTGTAGAGGGGTGAGTAGGCGCATTGGGGGCGTGGCCTGTGCAGCGACTCATGATTAGTATAAATACGAAGTTTCATTGTTATTAGACAGTTAGTCTTTGAGCTATCGTCAACCAAGTAACATAATCAGGAGTGAAAAGTGAAATATGGAAAAAATCGAATATCGTGCCGTTATAAAGTTCCTTACCAGGCAAGGAAAATCAGTCGCGACCATAATGAATGAGATGTCATTGGTTTACGGCGACTCTTGTCCAGGAAAAACCATGGTGTACAAGTGGAATAGTTTATTTAAACAAGGAAGGGAATCCCTTGAGACGACCCGAGGCCGGGCAGAAGCATTGAGGTGACCACTCCAGCACTTATCCAAAAAGTTGAACAAATTGTACTCGAAGATGTTCGACTAAAGAAGAAACAACTCGCAGAAATGGTTGGAGTATCCGATACAACAATTTTTAAAATCCTACACGATCATCTCGGCATGTCTAAGGTCAGCGCAAGATGGGTGCCGAGAATGCTCACGCCGCCGCAAAAACAACAGCGCGTAGAGTGTTCGCGTGCATTTTTGGACCTCTGTAATGAAGACAAGGATGGTGTATTGAGTGGAATTGTTACTGGAGACGAAACTTGGGTTCATCACTATGAACCTGAGTCCAAACAGGACTCCATGCTGTGGCATAAAAAGGGCACAGCACCTCCTAAGAAATTTAAAGTGTCACAATCAGCTGGGAAACTCATGGCAACGGTATTTTGGGACTTGGAAAGAATATTGTTGATTGATTATTAATATAAAGGTGTTTCTATAACCGGAGAATATTACGCTTCAATATTAGAGCGACTAAAAGAAGCCATTAAAGAGAAAAGACGGGGAAAATTGACAAAAGGTGTTCTGCTTTTGCACGACAACGCGCCCGTTCACAAGAGCCGCGTTGCGTTAGCTGCCCTGCATAAGGTGGGCTTCGAAATTGTGAACCACCCACCCTACAGCCCAGACCTGGCCCCGAGTGATTATTACCTGTTTCCGAAAATGAAAAAAGAGCTGCGGGGTAAAAAACTTACTGCCGGTGATGAAGTCAAGGAGGCAGTTTCGGCGTATTTTGCAGATAAAGAGAAATCATTTTTTTATGAGGGTATAAATAAATTAATTGAAAGATGTGAAAAATGTATCCGTCTTGCAGGTGAATATATTGAAAAAGAAAAATAATTTGGTTTTTTTATTTCCACCCCTTGTCCCCCATTCCGCGAATATAAAAACGCTCCCTTGTAGAATAATAGCGAGGGCCCAAACTTAGTGGCATATATGAGAAAACATGGGAATTAAAATCAACCAAGTTCTACTCGCTACATACCTCACACTTAATTCATACATATGTCTCGCTGGAGAGATGGAAGAAAAACACTCTAGTCTACAGAGATAACAAAAGTACGCAAGATACAAATACTTAACCTGGGACGTAGACTTCCGCGGTTGTGGTCCATACTATCTTCTTCTGGGCTTCTGGGTTGAAACCGCGTTACTGGTATAACTGCTGACGTTTGGTACCCACTCGTATGGGACATCTTCAGGGCTCAACTACTGCTACTGTTTGTTGCACTGAAGCTGGTGTAAGTCGATGGTGCACGGGTTTATATATGGGTAATGGGTTATGGGTCAATGGAGCGTTACGGTTGCGGTTGGGTTGTTTGGAGATGCAGGATTGCCAGGCGTTGTGTCGGGGGTAGCCATCATCACGGTTAAGGTTATTGGGGTGGGGGTTATTAGGATCTTGGTAGAATTAAATTGTATATGGTGCCCGGTTTCCAGCCTATGCTCGGCAACCTAGTACAACGCTCATGCTCTGAAACAATTATACCAGTTATACCAGTGACGCGGTTCCAACCCGGAAGCTCAGAAGAAGATACAACTACTTGTTTGCCTTGATATTACAAGGGCAATGAAAATTGCCCAAACTTTATTGGACCTTTCTCCATTCCATCTTGTGGTAAGCGCGAAAGGATGGATGGATGTACATCGACTCTTTATTTAGAATAACTTAAACAATTAATAACAATTATCCTAGAATCTGGTGATCTGCCTGTGGCATTACATCGGATGTACATCGACTGTAGAATTTTTTGAGTCATCTTATAATTACATTACATCACACTAGTATTGACGGATATGTGAAAGATGTATGTTTTAATATCAATAGATCGCATGACAACTAAATACGCGTTGAATTCTCTCTCCATTTGCGATAATTATACCAGAATGATAGTCATAGCAAGACTAACATCGGTTGACTACTACAATACATATAAATAAAAATAGTATAAAAATATATAAAAAAAAAATCTCCTAGCCTCCCAGCAGTCAACAGCAGTCAAGCGAGCTTTTATTCTGTGATATGATGTCCTAAGATTGTTTTTGTTTCTAGTATTTTACGAGAAATAAATTTATATTTATTTTGACGTGCATATTTGACCGTTGTAAATATATATTCAGATGGTATTGTTTATAATTTTGTGTCTAATAAACTGATTTTTATACGTTTCTCATTTGTTTATATTTTCTATAATTTTTTCTAATGAAGAAATATTCTTCTTAATAATATAGGTGGAAAGAAGTATGCTTTAATGTGATACAAAGAGGGTGGACTGGTACAGAGATAAGTAGACCGATGCTGGAGCGGGCATATAATGTAGTTTTTCTTTTCTTTTCTGCGTCCAACATTATGAGGAACTCAGAAATATGACACTGTGAAATGCAGTGCCAGTTCCTGATGAACATACTGCTAGGATCAACATCATTATATATTCGAACAAAACTTATATTGATAGTACCTAAGAAGGAATGTACACATGCGTTAATATGGTGAAATAAACCATCAAAGTGTTAGGGCATCAGAATGGGGGAAAACTGACTGGTCCATTTCTGGAAATAATTAATTCACCAATTCTCTTGCAGTCAGTGAATTAGTTGAATGGCTGTGTGGCAAGTGTTAAAAGTTTTGTTAAAACCACATGTCGCCCAAGACGACAGCATCCAATTCGAGCCAAAATTCAGTCAAATTTGAAAGATAGCGAATTCCTTTCACAGTAACAAACTTGCAGAATCGTTGAAAAAGTGAGATTCAACGTCTTTCGGTAGAGAAATATACATTGGTATTTCCAATTAATAGTCTTAACCGACGGTCAGTCTGCACTTGGAACATTGAGATGTTATAAGATCTCATTCAATGTTATGAAGAACTCGGAGAAATGACACTACGAAATGTAGTATAGCATGCCAGAAAAGACCAACTTCATTATATATTGGAACAGATCCTGTATCGGGAGTGCCTAAGTGCTTAGATAAATGTTCAGCATAGAACATACAGCATCAATATGGTGAAACGAACCATCAAAGTGTTAGGGCGATGCTTTCGTTAGAAAGAAACCAGCTTAAAATACTTACGGGATACCTTACAAGGCTAGTATACTCCTCTAATGCTTGTAAGATAATTCTTGAACAAAATTGGCGCGAGATCTCAATTACAGATTGTGAAATATAGTTCCAGATGTGGTTATCATATTTTGCAAGAATGTGAGGCATTAGATCACAATAAACAAACTATTTATGGACCGTAAGGTAGGGCAGATAACAAACAGAAGCTGTACTGAAGAATAACAGAACTCAAAACCAAAACTAATTAAATATATGGTAAAACTACGCCTGTAGTATGTATCAGTTTGAATCGTAGCCACCTTTTCGCTCAAATTCCTATAGTTGAATTCTTCTTATTTTTCTTTTGTCATTTTGATTGCTCATAGTTACTCCTTTTGCTTTAATAATCCCTACAGGTACTTATTGCACTTCTTCTCATATCCATTCCAGCATTATATTAAATGATAGGTAATGGGTGTATCACTTTTAATTCGGTATCTATTTGAAAATTACTCGAAGTCTTACTGTTGAATTAAAATTTGTTTTTAGCATTCTCCAACATCGTTTAGTCTGTGCTTATTAATTTCTTAGATATTTCGCGATTCTATTACTTTCTTTAACTATTTCCGGTTTATGGGTTTATAATAATTGACTTACAGCAATAAAATAAAGCAAATAAAATTTAAAACTGTAAAAAGAAATATTACAGTTTAACATATTGTATTGGCAACAAAAGAAAGAAAGTATGGCAAAATTAGTTTAAAAAAAAGGCAAAATTAAATTAATAATAAAAAATTAATCTAAGGTGAATATGGTAATATGAAACTAAAACGCATAGGAAAGCAATAATTACACGAAAATACGCCAACACCCGATAACACATTATAATTAACTCAGCACTTCAAATCTTAAGGAACTAGATGTCGTTTATATGTCATTCAAAGTAGTGTACTCCAAAGAAAGCGTAAAAAATTGTTTGTTAAATGGAAGGAAATTTTAAAAGAGAATTCGAATTATTTTCCTTTAAATTTAAGTTTATAATTAAGATTTTGTTTGATGTTTTCTTTGTATATACTTACGCGCTCTGAATAACATGATTTTTCTTTTGGAAAGGAAAGTCAACACAATTAAATTTAAAGATATTCGAATTGTTTATTAACTTTTAACATGCGAAACTAATTTTAAACCAACAAAAAAAGGAACGCAACTATATCTATTCAAGAAATTCATGTCAAATTCACATCTAATGAGTACCAAACCCTAGTTAACATTATACCGAGGCACACGGCAGTGGTAATAAGTCGAAAATGTGACGTAGTCCACCCAATCGTAGGATTGTCTTTACTTTTCCTTAGTTTTTTATTTGGTGGACGAGAAAATAACAAAAAGTAAAAACAAACCTAAGACTGGGTGGGTCACATCTCATTTTCGACTTATTACCACTTCGATGTGTTTCGATATAGTGTTAACTAAGGTTTGATATCCATTAGATCTGAATTTGTCATACCATAAACTTCTTGATGGGGAGCTGGAAACTTTAGAACAATTTAGACGGTCTGCAGGCGTAGTTTTCGCATACACATGTTATAAAGTTTTGATTAGAAAGGATCTGAACTGTTCGATTTACATCTTAAAAGTATAATATTGTTTTGGAACATCCAATTTTTAACAATTCTAGCTATGTGATAAATATTACTACCCTGTTGATCTAAACTAAAAGGTTCTCATTACGAGTGACGTATTTTGTTTGTAAAATAAAACACAGACAGTGAGCAATTTAAGATCATTTTTATTTTAGTATAAAGAACAGTTAATACCAGTATTGATGAAAAACAATATCATTCAAATGTCCTCCACAGAAGCGCTGGTAGAAATGAATTCGTTGAATCTAATTTTGCATGACTTTTTCACATAAATTGGGTAGAATGTCAGCAATGACACATTAGATGTTGATCTGCAAATCGTACAATGTTGCTAGTTTGTTGTCTTAAACTAACGACTTAATATAATCCCATAGAAAGAAATTTAAGGGTGTTAAATCTCTTCAGTATAGTGGAAAACTGACTAGCCCATTTCTGGAAATAATTGATTCACCAAATTTTCCTTCGGTCAGTGAATTGCTTGAGTGGTTGTGCGGCAAATGGCATCGTCTCGTTAAAATCACATGTTGTCCAAGTCGAAAGCATCCAATTCGGGACAAAAAATTCAGTCAACTTTGAAAGATAGTGTGCTTCTTTCACAGTAATAAAGCTGCAGGATCGTAAAAAAGTGAGCTTTTAAATTCTTGAGTTAAAGCATTCTTATAAACACGCGGAAATGCTAAATGCTTGAGATCGATGAGAATTGACTCATTTGGATCGTCACGAACACTCTTATAAACAATCTCTTCGCTGTTTGCAATCCTATGCCACTGGTACGGGAAGGTTAAGAGGTTAATATGTTGAGTCGAATTTTTACACAAGATCTTCGATTGCTTTTTCGATATGGACGATTACAGCGACCAGAAACTGAAGTTAATGCACGACAAATAGCTGCGATTGAATGTGAATTTTGAAAAACATCTGAATAATTTGTAAACGTAAACACGTTTTCTGAAACGTTTGAGTTTTCATGATGAATAGTAGGCGCGTAGGCACATAGACGCACAAATGTAAAAAAAACAAACTCAGACCTGACAGAAATCTTAATTTACAAATGCCTCGTCCATAATGGGGAAACCCCTTATATTTAATATTATTATATTATACTATAAGCCGTTTGATTGTTTAATGTTAAGTCACTTGCTTATCACGCTCGTGTTTTCGGGTTCAAACCCTATAACCTGCTGTACGAGAAGGTTTTTTCGTCGTTTCTTTTTTCCTTTGAAGCGAATGCTGATTAACAAAGATCTTAAGTCGCGGACACAGTAATTAAGTCATGGTCTGCCACAGTCTCCTGTAATTGACATTAAGCTGCTGAGAGATGTGAAGACGTGGATTATTATTTTTCTTATTATCGATTTTAAGTTATTTTGTAGAATGTTCAGGTTTTTATTGATGTTCATCATTCTTTATATAAAGTGAAGTTTCTCCACCTCTCTAGCTGACAGGCATCCCTGGCTAAGATCATTTTGAAAGGTTTTCTGTTTCTCGTGCCTAAAGAAGTCTGTTTTTCTTTTGTTGCTCTGGAAGTATTGACAGTTCTATAACAAATTGCACTTAGAAAATGTATATCCATTACTACACTCCATAGATCATATAACTACCTATAAATGCGACAACTTTGTATGATAATCTTATTTAAAGTCAAATTTATTTCAACAACGTGACTTACTTCCACTCCTCTATTTTTGGACCACAGTAGTAGCCAATTCAAACCCTTGAGAATCTTTGAGAATATTAAAAAAATAGATTTAGTAAAGTAGAGACAGAGGGAGAGCAAACACTGTTAATTTTATAACACCTTTCCTTTTATTGTAACAAATTCATAATTTCCATATTTTGAATCGTAGCTACAATTAGTTAATTTTCGCTATTTTTGTTGTTTTATAATTATACAAAGGTGACAAATTTGCCTATGACAATCACTTGTAGAGCGTTCTACATTCTAACAACATTCGGCATATAATAATGCCTTTTCAACTGCTTTGTTTTTTTTATTTTTAATCACATTTTATATAAATAGCTTTCCATCTGTTAACTTGTAAGGAACATTACAACAATATTTAACATAGATGCTGCCTCTCTTAAATATGATGTTTTGTTTCTAATTCTTAGTAATGTTTTGTATAAACAGTTCTTCCTCTTTTAACATTTAGCACAATCGTTTTCCAAATTTTATTGCGTCAGCCTTGTATTTTGCGTAAATAGAAGTCATGTTTTTTCTTTGAAGTTTTTATTGTATTGATGAACGATTAACGAAAAATACGACTTCGAATAAGAAAGTATAAACGGTGAACGACTTCTGATGCTAACGAAGTGATTGCATAATTTTTAAACTCCTTACGTGCACTGTAACACCTACGTTCCAACAGATAAAGGATTTATTAATGAACCAGTTTTACGAAATAGGATTTAAGGTATAATTGAAGAAACGACTGAAAGTATGCAATGATAATAAGGTCTGATAATTTAAAAATGTTAATCAGATTAATTATATTGAGTAGTATACAGAGTGATGCACGATGTATTCGCTGATTTGAAGTAGAAAACAGAGTACAGTGATTCTGTTTTAACAAACCAAACTCCTGATTAACTTCATGAGTTCGGTTTTAAGAGACACCAGTGGGAACACCTTAGATAAATAGTTTTATAAACATTAAATTGAGTCATTTATGACTAGTAAAAATAACCGTAAAAAAATTTTATTTAACGTATTTTCGTTTTTCAAAATGCTGGCAATAATAAAAGCTGCTTCACACTATATTCCCGTCGCCTAAAAACTGACTGGTAAAGTTCTGGAATGCCAGGTTGGTCTTCATAAAACTTACGAAGTACTGTTTTCGTCTGTGTTATTAATGTATCTACATCTACCTAAAAGTTACGAATGGTTTATACTAGCAGATGCAAGCTTACAGTATGCACGTAACGCATAGTAAATTAGGAAAGACGGCTTTTAACAGACCTTCTGGACGAATGATGGAAGACTCGCCATGTTTAGCACGCATTAAGAGTAGGGCAGCGAAATTTAAACTGTTTAGAAAGTTTTTAGCACTAACAATTTTATTGCTTCGCTAGTACTGTCTTCCGATGTTTTGCTAGTTATTAGAAACTTAGCTAGTGGTTATTCATGTTTTATAATACAATATTTTAAATAGATTTTTTCTTAGAACCCGTAAATTGATCTACCGTTTACCACAGTTATTATGATTTTAACAGTTCCTTTCTATTTTTTGCGTATGTGTGGTAAATATTTGCGCATTACTATTTCACTTGGTAATTTCCATGACGCAACAAATTTTCCGCAAAAGTCACGAAACGGTTTTCTTTTTACACGATGAATGTTATATTACACTGGGTCATCATAGTCCATAGTCGATATAGCTTCTTCCAGTTTTGTTATATTTGTGATTTGCACTATCGATATATTTCACATACACGCACACACATATTTTTATTCCTTACTACAGATACCATCTGTGAGCCAGTATATTTTAAATCTTGAAACTAATCTATCTCTTTTAGAATCCTACAAACGACACAGTGATTGTTCCTACGTAATAGATTACTAATTATATTTATGTGCATTTCCGTATCGATTGTTTGGCAGCCATCGTTACATGATAAAATACTTTTATTTGAAAGGCTTCAGGCCAAACGATATAAAAGCTGAACTGGATTCTACTCTGGGTGACTCTGCTCCTTCGTTTACAAGAGTGAATGATTGGGTAGAATTTAAACGAGGCCATACGAGCTGCCAAGACGAGCATCGCAGTAAGCGACCAAATGAGATGACGACAAAATAAATATTAACCATAAATGGTTAAGAAAATCCACAAAGTGGTACTGGATGATCGTCTACTGAAACTGCGCGAGCTAGCAGACATAGCAGGCATTTCGAAAAGTGCGGTACATCGCCTATTATCAGAAAATTTGGTCATAAAAAAACTGTGTGCAAGATGGGTGGCGCGTCTGCTCACACTCGAGCAAAAATAGTGTCGTGAAGATGTTTCAATTGAGTGTTTAGCGAAGCTTCACAGCAACAAAGCAGAATTTTTGCGCCGTTTCATAACCATGGGTCCATCACTTCACACCTGAGACAAAAGAACAATCAAAACAATGGACTCAAAAGGGAGAACGGACTCCAAAGAAGGCGAAGACAATTTCATCTGCAAGCAAGGTCATGGCAGTTTTTTGGGATTCGCATGGAATAATTTTTATGGACTATCTTGAAAAAGAAAAAACTATCAACGGCGGGTATTATGCGAACTTATTGCAACGTTTGAGTGAAGAAATCAAGCAAAAACGGCAGCATTTGGCTAAGAAGAAAGTGTTGTTTCATTAAGACAGTGCACCAACTCACAAATCCGTTATTTCAATGGAAAAAATTATTGAATTAAAGTTTGAATTGCTACCTATGCACCCTATTCGCCAGATTTAGCCCCCTCGGATTATTTTCTGTTCCCAAATTTGAAAAAATGGCTCAGTAGTCAAAGATTATCCAACGATGAAGAAGTGATATCGGCAGTTAATGGCTATTTTGAGGAGCAAGACAGTTGTTATTATAAAAAGGGTATCGAACTTATTGAGCATCGCTGGGAAAAGTGTATAGAGCTGAAAGGAGATTATGTTGAAAAATAAATATATTTCTTTCCAAAATTTTTGTATTTTTTTTGTTGGATCGGGTACTTCTGGGACTACCCTCGCATGTTACTAGAAAAATTATGTATGAATGTGACCTGCTTTGTACAATACAAGTTCACAAATAATAATATTCACCACAGTTGCACTTGTATAACACTTTTTTAAATGCGCAACCGCGTTTTAATGTTTCAAGAAACGTACTAGAAATAAAACTAATGCTTTAAGTTCACTGATATTGAGAAGCCTTCTTCAAATCTAAATTTAAATATTTCGCCTATTTTGGTTAAATTATTTACTCTTCTATCAATTTAATTTAATTTATTGGGCGCACTTTCTCACATGAGATCAAATTAAATACGAAAGGTTTTTATTTTGGCTTTCTGTTATTATGACCCAAGATATTGTATTCCTGATTCAGTCAAAATCCTATATAATACCCTTCAGTAGTAAAATGTACTGTTCATTTGTATAACTTTGCATTCTTGATAATAGGTTTATGTCTAGTTGATATTTATGATATTTGATTACAACACATTTGATTGAAAGCAAATATCATGAAATCAAATGTTACCCTCCTACGTTTTATACTATACAGAATAACTTGCAAGTGCAGCGGTATCCCTAAAACTCATTGCAATGAATTACCATGTGGTTCTAAATTATTTATTAAACTGATAACTTAGTGGTAAGTCACTGGCTTGTCACACCAGCGAGTTCGAATCCGATGGCCTGCTGTCCGGGTAGGTTTTTCGTGATTTCCCTTTTCCCTTTACGCGAATACTGACTGACAGAGTTCGCAAGCCCCATCCCGAGCGCAAGCGTAATAATATGGTCCGCCAAAGCGCCTGTAATTGGCATTGGTTGTTGAGAATGTAACGGCGTGGATTGTTATTTTATTTTTTTATTTTGCAAAGTCCCGCTTAGCCTATACAGCAATTAACTTACAAACCTTCTTCTAATATAATGTGAATGGATGTTAATATTACATTATTCGCCCATTATTCGTGTTGTAACTACATAAAGCTATTCAAACATTCAATCTATTGTACAACACTGTAAAATGTTTGAGCATAATCCTGTAACTTCACAGAGCATTTTACGCTGTGTTAAATTAACCGTTACATAAACTTCATATAGTACCTAATAAATAAACATATTCTGTAGTTTTTAATGTTATATATTATGGTAAATATTAATAGAGACTCTGGTTGATTAAATTAATCAAATAAGGTTAATATAACCTCTTTTCACAATAATTTTCGTATTCTGTGTACGTATTTCGACACTTACACCGTTGACAGGCAAACACACACTAGAGTGTATGTTCGGCTTTCGACAGTATAAGTCTAGTACGGTCTTTGCCTCTTTGAGGATTTGTACAGTGGTTCCAGCTGCGACACTGTGATTAATTAAATGCTGATGATGACAATTTAGTTATCGAAATACCTATACAGAATACGACAATTATTGTGGAAACGGGTTATATTAACCCTAATTGATTAAGTTGTGCATTATGTTAGCGTCTACAGTTTCTTGGAAAATAGCACTATAAATTTAAATTCAATCATCATTATGAGGCGAAAAGTTGTATTTTTTGAAACAAGTTTGTATCAACTTTTGCACGTTCAACTCAATTACATTCTTGAACTGCACCATATTGTTGTCTCACCCTGTATGTATGTTAAATAATAGGTAGTGAAAGTATTTATTGAGATGGCTTTTATCGCTCGAAAATTATAACGGTAACAATAATAATATCTCAAGCTCGAGTTGAAGCAAAATTTATGAATTTTTAGTTGTTAAATTATATTTCTTATATCCATTTTAACACACCCACATTCACACACAATATCTTGATTGTAAAATATGCCGAATGTAGCCATAAAAATCTCACCATATAAATGCAAGATATTTGTAGTATTTCGAATTGGTAAACTTAAAGTACCAAATCAAGATTCTTTATAGCACCAAATACTTATTCTGTTTTGAAATCGATTCGCTAGGTATACTTTACGTACGAAGAGAGGTCATGATTTATGACTGTCTTCGAACTAACTGGTAGTATCAGTCTAGATTAGCAGTGATTTTCAAGGTTGCACCTGGCCGGGCATACAAAATGCCAGTCTGTTATAAAACGGTTTCCATTTGAGCACCTTCTGACCGATGCGAAGCAAAACGCCGCACTTGTAAATTGTTAAATGTATGACTAATTGCAGCTTAAGTTGCGTGCGTACCAAAGTGCTTTTAATTAACTGCAAAGGCGAAAACTTAATTTGGTGGAGTACGTTGAGAAATGAGAAAAAATTTAATGTCGATGCGGCAATCAAAAAATAATGAAACTCAGATATTGTATGAATGTACTGGGTGCTGTTGTAATGGAATTGAATAATAGCAAATCGAGGTTGTGTTCGGCTTTTGCGGGTCTAATTAACAGAAAAAATAACCACTTTATTTAGTTGAGTATATATGGAGACGTTAAAAAAATAAATGTTCTACCTGACAATCAAGATTTAATGAAACTATTAAAAACTGCGTAGACATTAAAGTTAAGTGTCAGACTGTAGTCTATATATTGTAAGCGTAGATTAATGAACCTAACGAATATATATTTTAAAATTTTTTTTATTAAGAAAAAAACCGTGTCTTTAAACTTCAATTCATTCAAACATTTTTAAACTATACGCCGCTAACATCCTTTACACAAAATTCCAAAGACTGAATAATCTGACGCTAGATCCTCAACATGTACTAATTAGTTTTGATGTCGAATCCTTATTTACTAAAATTCCTATATCTAACGTCATAAAAAATATACGACAAGTCCTATCCACTAACAGTCACCCTGATGATTTGGATATTCTAGATAGTAAAAACTTGCTTAATCTCTACCTATTTCCAGTCTCATGCCAGTTACTATGAACAAGTATAGGATGCGGCTACGGTGTATCCTCTCTCTCCTGTTATCGCCAGCATTTTTATGCAAGCATTCGAACAAATTCTATACTCCTACAACCTAAAACCGAAGTCTTCACTCAGATACGTAGATGACATCGTTATTTGTCCGAATGGTTGGGATTCCTTGAATAACTTTCTTGTTTTTCTAAATTTCCAACATAATTCGATAAATTTCATTATGGAGACCTCCCTTCTTTTCCTAGACGTCTTAATGAGTCGTTTCCCTGATGTATAACTAAGGGATTCAGTTTATCGCAAAAATACACACACACACACACACACTGACCAATATCTATACGTTTAGACTCGAATCCTCAGACAGCATCGAAACTTTAGTGGCTCAAGTCGAACCACAAACAACGTTAGAAATAATTCTATTTAATCGTTACTTGGACAAAATTTAAATTTTGAATGAGAACTATCTCAGAAGAATCAGCTGCTAAATGCTAACTCGTCGCATTTGATAAAAAGTCGCAAATCCTTTCTAGATTGATTACTGAAAAAAATGAAAAATCGATATCGTAGAAGAATCATAGAGGGACACCAGAACGATTAGATAAAAATGAAACTCTTCAGGAAATGTTTCGACTCCTCTGAGCAGCTAATACACGGTCATATACCCAACAATACAAGACTTTGCACGTCACTAACAACACTTTCCAAACTGAACAATTTCAACTTTGAAATTTCCAGCGCCCATCGCATTTATCAGATTATGTTCCAAAGACTTCTTCCTTTCCAAAGGCCTTCTGCATTAGATTTCTTAATAAAAAGAATGTTACATGCGTCGTGAAAATCTTCACGAGTTCCAGAGTTTAAATTATTTTAAATTGTTGTTGTCTTTGCAAGTCATTATATGTAAAAGCTGATTGAAATTATTTCGGTTAATATAAAATCTTTAAAAAATAAATATCTTTCATTTTCAAGATCATGATAAAAATGAACACAAAAAAGCTTTTTCTTTATAAATAAGCCTATCAAAATTTGTAATGACAATAGGTTTTAATAGGAAGTTGACTGTTTAAAAAACAACTCTGGCGAAAAAAATTAAATTATTTTCCTTACTCATTATAAATATCTGGCTAATTTTTACAGTATAATTAACAAGAGCTACTTTTAACACTCGATAGCCATAAAAACTATAATCTAAACAGTTTATTACTAGATAAATGTAAAACTAACATAGTAACATCCATAAATAGCATAAGGTATTCGTTATTTGTAAATTTGCAACAAATGTTTCTCTTTAAGATAAATGAACGTCCACTGCTCAAAGATCGTTTACGAACCTGTTGTACTTTAATGACTCCTTCACGTATGTACGTCTATGTATATATGAATGCTGGTATAAATAGATTTTCTTTGTAAAAAGGAACCCTTTGATGATATCCGACTGAATAGTTCACGCTGTTTCAATTGAGGCCCACAATCTAAATCGCATTAATTGATGCCTGACCTAATGACTCGCTTCCCTCCCCATCTCGACTTTTCAAATAAATTAGTTAAAACTTGTCATCGGTTTCGATATAGATAATGTTTCCAATACACTCAATCTTGAATTAAGAAGAAGGTTTATGATAAAGTAAATATTAAGAAATTAGTTCCATATTATCATTATAAAACAAATTAATTCGATATTTCAAAATTTAATATAAAGTGGTTATAAGATCTTTCGTTTTGTAAAGAATATATTGATACATGTACACTACCGGCCATAAATGAGGGATCACATAACGCATAAATGGAATCGTTCTGTCTTTATACCTGGGTTTGAGTAGGAACAATTGAAATAACAAATAAGAGTGCGTTTCTGGGAAGTTTACCATCAATATCTGCATCATTATGTAAATTATATAATCATATTTGTTAGTGTTATAATTTTCTTTAATTCTTTTATAACCTGTATTCGATATTACTACTTTTCCTGAAAATATTTATTTTAAAGGGTTTTTTTATATTACAAGATTATAATGGTTTTAAGAGACAATTTATAAGAATTTGTGGTACCACACAGAATGATGCAATCTAAGAAAAATTTAGTATTCGTCTAAAAGTCTAGAAGCTGTCCGTGTAAGTTGTAATGCGAGTATTCGTGAACAAACATACAAAATGCCAAAAAGAAAGGAATTGAGTGCGGAAATTTGTAATGCTATAATAACATTGCACAAAGAAAAATTGTCACTGCGGACAATAGCGCAACAATTAAAATTAACATATCATGCAGTGCAAGGTACAGTGAAAAGTTACATAACAATGGGTGCAATGCAACCAAAAAAAACGTGTCGGGATGTGAAGGATGACCACTAGACAAGAGGATTTGTTATTTAAACGGATTAGATGGTGAACAACTCCATAACTTCGCGCAGAATTAAATAAAAATCGAGAAAATTCGGTGTTACTGACTATCGTAAAAAGACGTTTATTAAAGGCGGGAGTAAAAGGGCGATTTGCTGTTCGTAAACCATTCCTACGATCACAAAATCGTAAAAAACGATTACAACGGGCCAAGGAGCACCAACATTGGGATGTGGAAATGTGGAAGCGGATTCTGTGGACGGACGAATCCAAGTTCCGAGTGTTTGGAAATAATCGGCGTATTTTATTCGCAGACGAGTTGGCGAAAGGACGATACCAGAATGTGTCGTGCTGACAGTTAAACACGGTGAAAGTTCAGTTCTTGTTTGGGGATCATTTTCTTTTAATGGTGTTGGAGATTTGCGTAGAATTGATGGAATTTTAAGAAAAGAAGGATTTTTGAAAATTTTAAAGGAACACGCAATTACGTCTGGAATTAAATTGATAGGAGAAGGTTTTTATTTCCAACAAGATAATGACCCCCAAATATGGTGCTAAACTTTGTAAGGACTATGTGAAACAAAAAGAAGGAGAAGGACTTCTTGTAGATGTGGTTTGGCCCGCACAATCGCTCGCTATGAATCTTGTCCAGTTTCTGTGGGATAAGCTAGACAGAAAAGTGAAAAAACACTGCCCAAAATCGCAGCAATAGCTGTGGAAACACTTTACAAATGCTTGGAACAATATTCCAGTTGAAACTCTTCAAAAACTTGTGTCAAGACTTCCCAAAATTTGTAAAGAAGTTATTAAGTGTAAAGATGGATATTTTGACGAAAGTCTCTTAAAATAAAATGTGTCAATTTTTCTTCATATACTAATAATATTATTTTTTTTAAAAGCATATGTAGTTTATTTTTATAGTAATTACATTTTCATTCGTGTATATATAGTTTTACTATATATACACGAATAAATATTTTTAAAAGTGTACCATTTTTGGTATTTTACTTATAGCGATTCCTTATTTATCGCCTATAGTGTATATGCACTCGTCGTGCGACTTAAGATCTCTGTTTGCTTAAACGCGAAATGTAAACCACGCAAAATCATCTCAGACAGCAGGCCATCGGACTCGAACTCGAGACCCATGATAAGCCAGTGACACCATTGAGCTATCAGTCGGCGAAAAATGTTGTATTAAGTTTTACAAATGCAGACTATATCACGGAAATTGAAATATGGTTTAGCTAACATTCTGAATGATTCTCTTAACCTAAAGCTTGTGAAGGAATCGACACTCGTCTTGCAGAAGATTATTAACTAAATGTTTATTTCAGTTGCCGCTGTTTTTGATATTTTAAACAAAAGCGTGAACCACAACATGCCAATAATAGACTCTAGAAAAATCATCAGACATTTCCATTTTACCTAAAATACCATTTTGAAGTTGTTTTGAATCGGTTGAAATCTGTGTTTCCTTTGTAATGAATTAAAATGAGTCCTATAATTATCTTATATCATTAACTGTGTGCGTTGAAAAATTAGTATGGAGATTATCTACGGGAGATAAGTGAAAATAATTAAGTCTACTTGTAGTAGCGCACGGTAATAAACCCACCTATTGATAACGTTTGAATTTTTCCTCATTTAGCATTCATATATACTCATAAAAACGCAGTATGAGTACATGAAACTGCATGTACTGACTGCGTTGACTTAATTACTTTATCATATGTTCGTATGCAAGGTTTAATTTTTCTCGCACTAGATTTATTGACTGTAAATATGTTCTTTTTTAATTACTGCTCTCGTAATTTATTTAATTTAATACTTGTAAAATTCTTAGAATAATGCCGATGAACATATATATTGCTATGTATTTTACAATACCGGATATACAGAACATTATGTGTAATACAGCATTCTTTGCTAGGTACGCGATATGTGGCTGGGATGGAAAAACACATTGCTTAAAATTATTGAACGTTGTACATTGAAAGGTAAATTGTACACTTTATTTTAAATATAGTTTCATTATTGGAATGGTACTTTCTTTGACATAAACTATCTCTTCGAAACTAAAAGATTGAATAATATTATTATCTATATTATTTGGAAAGACTTACATATTTATAAAGTTAAAATTTCAAATTTTATATACACTCCCGCTCATGGAAGTATGGACACGTTTTATATAACGATCATTAAATTATATTAATGCCAACAAATAGCGATAGTATTATTATACCTTATTCTTAAGAAGGTTTATAATTCAAATAAGTATTGTATTTGTATAAATTCTCCAATTAATATGGTAGAAACAATTTGATTTAACAATAACTATATATTTACCTGATACTGCATCTCAATAGCATTGTACGATAATTCCAACTATATATAATCAGGATTAGTGGTACGATCATTTGGAAGGGACTAAACTCTAGAAATTTACCTGAAATGAGTCGGTTACCCTATTACCACCTCCTTGTGTCCATCAGTAGATTACTGAATGTGCTTGTGTGAAGTTGTCTATCTTGCAAGGGAGTAGTGTAATTTCTGTCTATCAGCGATATTTACTTTGCATCGTGAGGGGTATTCAGTTCACGGTATTGGCGAAAAAGTCGACAGTGGATCTCACAATTCGTAGGTTTCAAGAAACTGGCAGTCTGGAAGACCGTAATCGGCCGGGACCATCGAGAGGTAAAAAAAAAGCGGACGAGACGGAAAAATGGGAATTCTGTCCGAAATGTATTCCGAGATTTTAAATTTTCTTGAAGGTTAGATTTAATTTTGAATCAGGGTCGTGCTAAAAAAATTTCTGTGACTACAGCGAAACGACGATTAGTGGAAGGAAATTTACACGGTCGTGTTGCCTCACAGAAACCATTATTACGACGTGGAAATAAGCAGAAATTACTTCAATGGGCAAGGTTACACCGTAATTGGACAATGGATTAGTGGAAGAACTTACTATGGAGTGACAAATCAAAATTTGAAGTGTTCGGGCAAAAGAGAAGAATCGGCGCGAGAAAAATGTTGCCGAATTGCACAGATCTAACAGTGAAACATGGGGGTGGTCCTGTTGTAGTCTGGGGCTGTTTTTCATTAGCTGGAATGGGAGATTTGATAAAAATAGATGGTATTATGAGAAAGGAGAATTACTAAGAAATTTTGGAAAATCATGTTTTACCGCCAGGGCTGCGATTAATCTTAATTAATTTTGAATTTATGCATGACAATGACCCCAAACACTCGTCGTTGTTGTGTAAAAATTACTTTGAGGCGGAGGAAAATCAAAATATTTTGAAAGTAATGACATGGCCGCCTCAGAGACCGGACCTCAACCCCATTGAATTATTATGGGATGAACTCGATAGAAGAGTTAGAAAGGAATGTACAACATCGAAGGAAAAACTTTGGAATATTTTACAAGAAAAATGGAATAACATTACAACAGATGTAATAAGAAAATTAATAGAAAGAATTCCCCGAATAACAAAAGCTGTAATCGCCGCGAACGGTGGTTTCTGCAATGAAAAGAAAGTATAATTAATATAATATATAAGTATATTAGGAATAAGTTTAATGAATTGTAATTTTAATTTTTATTATATAAAGAAAGATCAATTAAAATATATTTTTGTTCAATTTCGTTGATAGTTTTTATTTTGTGTTCTTGTTGTTGCTGTCCATAGTTCCGTGAGCGGTAGTGTATTTCATTTCGTTCAGTCTCTAGCTTACAATTATAATTCTTTTTATAGAACGATGTACATTCTTGAAATTTAGTATTTTCTGCGACGCCATCGAACCTCTATTTGCAGTTTGCTATATGGTTGCCTTACCAATTAGGTCACCAGGCAGTACAATTTCGTCTTTTAATACGCCATAAATCACATTATGGAAAAATACTTTATGTTTATAACCCGCAGTCAGGTTTTAGATGAAAATAATTATATATAAATATATAATTAAGCTCTCTACAATGGAAAATTAATGAAAATTAGAATTTTTTTCTACGCCATCGTTGACTAAAATCATATTAGGGAAATGTACAATCATTAAATTTAAGGTGTATTAGAGAACTCGGAACTGTACTATTTGGTAACCTAATTGGTAATGTAGCCGTCTGGCAAACAGCATATAGAGGTTCGAGTTCTTCTCCAGCGCAGCAATTTTTAATTCATTTCTACTATTTTAGTCAACAATGGCGTGGCAGAAAATAATAGTTCATTAATTTTCCATCGTAAAAAGCTTAATTATATATTTATATATAATTATTAGCGGATGTACATTCTTCTTTTTATGTAATAAATAATATTTGGATATAATCACTTTATTATCATCTATTGTGTTAAATAAACATTAATTTAGTTGCAATTTCTTATATCAATATATATAAATAGACGAAGCAAACCCACAAGAGACAATTTCTACATTTCAATGTACTGTCATAATTATAAGTAAAGATAGCAGCACAGTTTTATAGTCTGAAACGTGTGAACAAAAACATTGTAGAATTCATTGAAACTTTAGTGTAAAATAGAAAATGCAGCTAGTATTTTTCAACAGCATTAGCAATAAAAATATAGGTACTTTGAAATGAATTCCCCATTGCCACCATTACCCATACTTCTTCATGATAATGCTAAACCTCATATAATATAAAGCCAATTCCAAAACATACTACAGAAAATAGATGGTGCTGTATTGGGAAATTCAAAAGTTTGGAAATTTGACACATGAAATTGAGGAAACTCGAAAAAACGGAATTAAAAAAGCGGACAAGACCGATGAATGGGAATTCTGCCCGAAACGTATTTCGAGAATTTAAATTTTCTTAAAGATTAGATTTAATTTTGAATTTTATCGTATACAACGTAATGCATAAAACGATGAGGTTAGCGAAATTATACCCAAAAATATATTTTTAACTCCTGAATTTCGGTTTCACTGTTAAAAATTAGATTATCAAGTAACTTCCTTTATCAATAGATATCAGTCGTGGTAAACTAGTCGTCAGGTGACTAGATTATAAGTCTGAAATATTTGGGTTCGAGACTCAACGTCAATGACCTTTTTGTCTGATTCCAGTCCATTCTGACTGTTGTAAAATGAGTACTTGGAGATAACTTTGAGGTAACGATTAAGAGTTGATGTATAACGCTAGACATATTAGCATCCTAGTGTACCACAACTAGTTATTGAGAACTTGTCCTGTTACAAACTGATAGACCTTCAAAGCCTGTTATTTTTATCTAATAAAATTACTTACTGATTAACTAACTTATAAAATATTTGGAAGGTCATAACGAATAACACTTCCCATTTTTGTTTCAGAAATAGTTCAGGTTTAATGTTCCGCGAACTGACGGACGGCCGACGCTTCATTCAACTAGTCTACAAAAACGGAACCTTAAAAGACTGCGATTACGGTCGCCGTAAAGAGCAAATTCAATCGTTCCTAAACGTATTCAATAGAATTGATAAGAATCTAACATTATCTACCTCAAGTCTTGTCATAGAAAAATTAGATAATAGCAAACCATTACCGAAAAACGTTCGAAAATGGTTCAATTATCCAAAACTCAGGAAACTGTGTCGCCAAAAGAGACGAAAGGTCAAGAGAAAATTGAAGAAAGAAGAAAGAGAGCTTGAGCTAAACTTGGACAGGTAAAGTTTGATGTTTTAGTATTATAATTAGATTATGTGTAGACGCGAGCGTAAATGCGTGTGTGTGTATTCATTTGTGTGTACGTGTGTGTTTTAATTAAGTAAATTTTAATGACATGATAAATTTTGTCTTCGTAAAATGCATTGACCAATTTACAAGTGCATACACAAGTATTAAGAGAAACTTAACCTCAAATAATAAATTAACGAGAAGAAGTTTTTTGCATACCTTCTTTAAATAAACTTTATGTATTTTAAATTTTCAATAATTTTTTGAAGATTATTTTTTAATAACAACCAAAAAATGATAGACATTGAAAGCGATTAAGCAGATATTGTGGATTTGGTCTAAAATTTCAATATCTTCCACAGAATTCCTTAGGTTAACGTACCATGTTCTATACAATGCCCATATTTTTAACACAAAATTAAACGGTTCGAAATTATCTGCTTCTGGGCATCCGGGCTTGAACCGCCCGGAAGGTCGGAAGCAGATAGCATAGACCACGACCGCGGAAGTCTACGTACCAAGTTTGAAATTAGTTAATATAAAAACTACTAATAATGCAATCTTCGTGATTCCAGTTATTCCAACAGCTATCAATAGAGATAGGTGTATTTCTGTTGTTGAATGGATCATATATTAGAGCAATAAGAAAATAATCGTAGTTTTTCAATAAATAATAGATTTACTAAATTTTCTTTACACATATCAGGGTTTCTTTCAAGATATTGTTCTTTTAACCTAATGCTCCTGTTTAAACGTCTTTCCTATTGTTGGAAATATTTTTGAATTCTTCAACTGCAACGTGGTTTTTGGTTTGGAGGAAATTATTCGTATCAGAAAACGTTTTCATTCAAGAAGTTAGAAGAATAGGAAAGGTGAGATACAACGGCCTGTTTGTTCCTTGTCAAAGGCTGTTTGACTGTTGGCAAGTGGGTAAAAGTATTGTTCCGGTGTAGTAGTCAGTCCGCACGCTTCCACAGGTTTTCAAGCAATCTTCTAAAATACTCATGTATAAATCCTGATTAACTGTTCATCTTAGAGGAATACAAATTAGTATCGTCTACACATTTAATTGGATTTGGCGCGCTTGGATTCATTTAATTTAGTGTCATCCACTGCTGTTGGTTTCAGGATCACAACCATAACATCAATTTACATCACCCGTGACAATTTTTTGTCCCCCATAAGCAACCGAGGCATAAATTTTGCGGCATAATATAATCTCCAGGAGTTAAATCAAAAATCTCTTGTAGCATCAGACGATGATCTTCGTATTTTAAACTTTTTCATTGTTTTCGTAATTTCTTGTTGTAGAAGGTTGAAGCGGTTAGGCCTAGGTTAATCTTAAAACGACTTTTTCTAATTTCCCAAATGTGACAACCACTCGTCCACTTGTATTTTACGTAAAGTGTTTAAATCCTTCTTTAAGCACTATTACTGTTCTTGTTACAGCAAAACAAAATGTCACATACACTTCGCATTATTTATAACCAACCGTAGTAAAAATTATAAAACACGTTCGCGAGCACAATAAAAAAGAACGGCTAGGGATCGGAGAACAGTTAAGGTTGAATGGTATGCGAAGATTTGTTTACCAGAAATCATCGGTAAGATCAGTAAAAATAACCAAAAACGCCGCATCATTCTGCAATATGGCTACGGCTGCAGAAACGGGTGTTTTTGCAGTAGCGTACGGTTGAGTTACTATTAATATTAAAAATAGCTATAAATTGGTCTACTTTTGGATAACTGTTTCCAGTAAATTCAGCAACAAGACAACATGCATGGAGCAAACAGGTTACATGAAGCAATTGAGGATAAGATTATTCAATAACTTTCCAGCTGTAACCAACATTACAAGTTGGGTTGCCAATATATTGAACTTATTGTATGTTTTATAGTTTCTACTATCCTTTCTGCGTTTGTCATCTGTAATATTCTACTACGTAAAAGAAGTGCCAAGGAAATTTCGCCGCTTTTTAATGTACGCACTAATGCATTTAAAATACTATTCTTCCTTGCATCTGTTCTAGCATCAGCCATATTGTTTGATCTTTTAACTCTGCTTCTATTTGATTCGTAATCGTGTTTTGCAACCGAGGAAAATTATGCTGTAATTGACCTCTTGTTGGCAATCTCCATTCCGGCACGTATTTCCCGCAAAAGTTTCGAAATTCTTCATTGTCTACAATATTTTGTGGAATGTTGCACACACTTAACATAAAATAAAGTTATATAGAAATTTATGATATGGTACATCACGTTGTACATTTAACCGGCATTGTTTGCTATTAACGTGTCTTTTACATACAAAAATACGGTAAAATGTTAATATTGCAAACAATACATTTAATAATAATACCAGTGTATTCTAATGTCGAAAATTGGTTAAGAAATCTATAAACACTCGTCGAACATAACAAAGAACGCAGTCGATTCGCCATCATCAATCTAATCCGGCATTCATACACATATCATACGCATATGAATCTCGACTTCCGGTATATCCCGTTTTCGAAATATATCGTCGCCGCCAATGAGTGCGCACTCGCTTCTGCAGGCTTAATTATGACAGTGTCAGCTTTCACACAGTATGTTAAACAATTGATTATTTGAAGGATCGAAACATTAATTAATAATGTCCGCATCCACCTGACTTATCACCTAACGATTTCTTTCCGTTCCCGAATGTCAATTAAAAAAATAAAATATTTCGAAAATTAGTTTGCACGCTTGTAAAAGAATATAAATCTTAAAGTCTAATATTTTGAAAGGAAATACAACAGTTTATTCCAACAATTTTTTTTCATTCCTAGGTTTTGTGAAAAATAGAAAAGATGCCATACTCCTTGTGTGTTTCATGTACTCAAAAATGAATTTTAGACCTGCGTTAAATTCCTGGGTCCGCATAAAAATTAATAGCTTTAATATATCTAATTATTTATATAAACTCTAAGTTGCGAATAAAAGTGTATAACAACTAAACTCTGGAAAATTTTCTTAATTACTTTTCTCGTTCTCAATGTACAACTTTATAGCGATGACATACTTCCTACGCTAATACATAAGCATGTGAATCGTGCTATCGTGATTCACACGAATCTGTCTGACGTGCACCTACGAGCAACAGGTACACTTCGATGAAATTCAATTGAAAAAACGCGCGCGACCTGTGAACGGTCATTCATGATCAGACCACTTTGCGATGGTGTAACGATCGTACGATTTTGGATGACAAATAGAACGGAATGACTAAATGTTTTGCAATTATTTATGTCCGCACAATGATTTAACATTAATTTAATCATTATTAATGACTTCTACAAAGTGTAATTGTGTTTTTACAATCCATAAATGAAAAGAATGGAGAAATAAAACGTTCATATTAACTTTACTGTTTATGGCTTTTCATAATTTCATTATTTCAAATGAATATTGAATAGGTATTATATAATGTTATCTAAAAATAAATATTAAATACTATCGTAAATTATATCAATAACCAATTCAATTTTTTGTATTTACAAATGTCCCAATCTTGAATGTTTCATTCCTGGATTTACCATACTTCACAATCACTTTAGCGATACTTACTTAATTCTGGGAACTCATATACCTTTGGGTATTGAGTTGTGTTTAAGTTAAATTTTCAGTCATTTTCTTTCATATTTCCTTTTCTGTCGCTTCATAACACTTTTATGCCTTCCTATATTATTTTACTTTTCTCAGCTGCTCTCCATACTTCTTCTTGGTCTGCCTTATTTCTTTTTTTCTCATTTTTTTCGCCGCGAATTAATGAAATCTGATCTCTCCATCTTACAAGGCTTAATCATCTTATTTAACTTTGTTTTATCGTGGTTTCAACAGGGACTATGTTTTGGTTTTTTCTGAATACCGTTTCTAATTTATTCCTTCTGGTTTTCTTTTTATTCTTTTCAAGAATCAAAATAATAATTACATAATTCGTTTTTGTTTAATATTCTGCAGCTAGCGCCTACACTCCCACCAGAATCCTTAGGACAATTAATAAAATTTCTTTGTCTTTTCTAGAAATAATCTAAGTAGTTTTTTCTAGGCTTCTGGATTGGAACCGCGTTTCTGGCACTGCTAGATTGACTTCATAACGTTTCATTCGTTTGTGCAAGGGACATTCTCGGGGTTGCTGCATAAAATGAGTTTTTATAATATCGTCGAATGTTTTCATTTGAACGAAACACTTTTTCTTAATCGACAAATGCAGGAATAGTCAAGTTTCCTGGCTTTTGATAAAAAATTAGTAACAATGGCATTATTGTGCAACAGTCGTCAATGTAATTCTCAATATTCAGAGTAAATGCTTCAATGCTTCAATACACCAAAGTCGTGGGCACTACAGGTGCTTCTAGCTTCGTGTTCCATCACACTTCGTTGCCTTTTTTCTACCATTGGACTTTTTTTCTAGTTTTACTACTATTTCTTGTAAAAAAGTTTATCGAAGAATTCCTCTAATTCTTTACTTTACTAACTCCTCCATCTACTTTTGTTTCATCAAAAATCTATCTTTATTATATTTCATTAACACCTTTATTGGTTTAAGAAAGAGATCACCAAAATAACACTTAGCATTAACCATTGTATAATAGTTAGCCCTAACTATTGAACCACGTGGTTCATTGTTAATAATTTTCTTGTAATAAATAAAAACGCGATGCAGAAACGTCATAGCACAACGAAGAGTAGGGTATATATATAAAAAAGTAATTCACACATTCCAATACTTACACTTCGACTTCAATTTGAGATGGTTGAAGTGATTTGAAAGAATAATAGACATCTATATGACAGAGATACAAAATAGGAAGGATAGAAGAAATAAAGAGCATAATAAACATATTAAAGAAAAATAGTTATACAAAAAAGATAGGGAAATAGAAGAGGACGGAATCTGGAGTCAGAACAGTAAGATTACATAAGTTCCATGTTCAGTGACAGCATGTAGTTGCATTTGTCCAGTGTCCAGTGATTGCAATGAATCCATGAAGGATTTTGTAATTTATCAATTGATTTAGCTACTCATTTGTAATTATTACAAATTATTTGTATATATGATTTATGTTCAGCATCTTGAAATTTCTTTTGACTTCCCCTGATGGCAGTTATTTTTTAGGATCAAATTGTTAAATTATAGACCTAATTTTTTGGAAATACATGAAAATAATGAAATATTATTTTTAACATGTTATCCAGCACGTAAGAATCGACTGTGGAGATTTAAAAATGCGGGACATTCCTTGTGGAATCATCGAATACGTTTAGGGGATTTGAGGTTACGGAGATATCGGTCATTAGCACCACTTTTGGAAAGACTACGGAAAGACTACGGTCTTGTACTTGCTGCCTGAAGCAACTAAAATTTAAAATTACCGATTAGGTGGATCCATTGTACGAACTACAGCACTAACAATAAAATTCTTTTCACAATCTGCCGTTCTGTCTACACATAACTAGAGTTTTTTATTTTCCAATCCAGATTTAATTCTATTTTCAAAAGGTAAGAAATTTCGTAATTCTTTTTGAACTAGGTAATTTTCGTATCTAATAAAACGGCGCGGTAGATTGCACACCATCAGTGCTTATTCGATTCTACGCGTTTTTTTTATGCTACCCACTATCCACGTGTTTTTGCAGTTATATTTCGTCCGGCACATAAGCGGCCTATCGCAAACTAAGAATTTCACTTTGGGTCATCGTACATTGAATCCAGAAATTCCCAAATAAACTTTTTTACTTTATTAGATAATGGTCAGTTTTTCGATCTACATAAACGCGACATAATTCTATAAAACGACGCATACTGCATTACGTATATACGTATGAGCGACGAAAGCCCTTCTATATTCACGACGCACGCTTACCAAATTTTGGTACTCCATTTATACTTTACCATTATACAAAATTAATTTCTGTTTACAGAAATTAAGAAGATTGACGTGAAGTAATAGAACATAAAAACCACTTCGCTTCATCTAAACTTTTTGATATTTAAAATATTCCTTACATTAAAAAAGTGCAAAGCTGTTCATTTTATGCTTTAATTTATTTTTGAACTCCCACATATTTTGTATTCAAATTGCTTAAACCAGATGAAGGCGTAACATGCAGTTCCCGAGCTTGTTAGTTTCAAATCTTAGTGCGTCTTCACTGTAATTAGTCAAAGTCTGTTTGCTTATCTACAAAGTAATCAATTGAACATTCCTTTAATCATTGATTAGTGATCGAACAGTGCATTAAACTGTTTATTCATTGTTAAACTTAAATACATCAGGCCATGTAAAAATATTTTCTTTATCCTAAAATAATGTACATTAAAATATGCTCAATAAATTATCGTTTCTAAAAAATATTACAAATTTAACAAACTATGATTATTACGTTGTCAAGTAAATTAATAAAGAATTTATCTAGAAACATTTTACTCAACCCTCTTGTCTGTAGACATGAACACGGTTGAAGGTGAATGATATTGCGATATTATTGTACATACATCATGCAACAGTATACACCACAAACGTTATAGTGTATTGTGTTTATATAAAAATAGACTTCATACAGATTGTTCAATTGGTACTAATAACTTTTCTTAGTATTCTGCAAGTTTCTTCCTTTTACTGTTTTCTACATTTTAATGTGCATTGTTTAAGGAAGTTGCGAGAAATTGTAGAGAGGTTTGTCGAAGTTTCTTTTGTTCCTCCTGTAATTATTAAAATTGTTAATTTTTTCCAACCACAGAATTTTTAAATTCTGCTTGCTGTAGACTTCTATTTCTATACCTTTTGCCTTGTATTTTTGTAGATATTCTGCTATTTGTTTATTATATCATAATTATATTCCGTTGACTAGTTATGGCGTATTGCACGATCTAATAATATCTTTTATTTTTATATTCCAAGGTCAAGTTTCCTACAATGAATTTTCGTCGCATGAATTCGTAGCTAGCTCTGGGGTTCCGCAGGGATCGAATCTGGGCCCACTACTTTTCGTTCTCTTTATCAACGATCTTCTATTAAATATCGATTTTACTGTGCTAGCATACGCTGATGACATTAAGATTTATTATAAAATAGCATCCGACGAGGACACTTACAAATTGCAGTCGAGTCTGGAATACATTGAAGCATGGTGTAACACTTATCATTTGAGATTAAATGTGAATAAATGTTGCGTAGTATCATACACAAGAAAGAGTGCACCATTGCTGTTGATCTACAAAATAAGTGATGCAGTTCTTACCAGGCAGCTTCAAATTAAAGACCTGGGAGTTACTTTCGACTAAACTGACGTTTAGATCTCATATTCTGGCAACATGTGCATCTGCATGTAAATCTTTAGGATTTTTAATGCGTGTTTCTGAGTACTTTGAAGAGATGGGAGTATTAAAGTCTCTTTATTACGCTCTTGTTATTAGCAAACAGGAATATGCTGATATCGTATGATATCCTACTTTTGCTTCTCACTACTTACTGCTGGATCGAATACACAGACGATTGCTAAAATTTTTCTCTTACAAGATGGACCCATTAGAACTAGTCAAGTGGAATTGGTCTCGAGATATGGAATGCTATCTCTTGCGGAAAGAAGAAATCAACATTGTGCGAAGCTTATGTGCAATTTATTGCATGGCAAGATTGACTGTTTCTTGTATCGCGTTCCTAGGATTTCTGGCAGGCATGAAAGCACATTCCACCTTACGGCGACAAGAACCAATGTACTTCAAAGAGCGCATATAACATTAATGTGTAGCATTGCTGATAAACTTGTTTCGGACATTTTTTTTGGAAACCTGCATTGTTGATATGTAGCTGTTTAGTTGCTTTGTTTAGAATTTGAATGATTTTTTTTCTTTTTCTCCTGCTTTATGTTTTACATTTACGATTATTTTATTTGTTAATATTGGTTTTAATTTTTTTGTCCTATAATTGGGAAATCCTGTTGGATAATAAAGATTTATTTTTTATTATTATTATTTATTATTATTCCGTTGACCTGTTATGGTGTATTGTACGATCTAATAAAATCTTCGATTTTTATATTCCAAGATGATTTTTGTTAATATCTATAATAAGCTATTAACCAAAGACGTTCGCCATGAACTTATAACATACCTAAGGAACCTAAGGAAAAGAAATGTCTAACTTGGGTGTCTCAAGAACATGTAAGAGGCAACTAAGTGGCATAAAATCAAATGTTTTCTGATAATCGATGTAAGCGCAAAAGGGATTTCTATTGTCTATCCTAATCAATAATTACTTGTTTTTTACACCTTTTGGAACTTTTTTACAACCTCTTTGTTCTTCGCATTTCATATTGTTCGTCAAGCATTCTTCTATTTTTTTTATATTGTATTATTAATGTAAGATGATTATGTACAGTGGGGAGGCAGGTTATGGAACGATAATTTTTAGGATTTTAGCCCCATCTGCTTTTATTTTTAACTTTAAATAGGTCAAGTCTTGAGTGAAAAAAAAAGCAGTTCTGTTGGATTTCGCAATATTTTGGTCATAAGTTCCATTTTATTATGGATATTGGCCAGTTTTTTATAACAAAAATTATCCAAACTGTCGATTCCAGGTCTTTTCTAGCTATGAGCTTTTGTAATTGTTGAAGTATCTTGCTTTACTATAATTACTTGATTCATTGAATTAAATATGTTAGCTGCTTTTAATAAGATTTATTATTATTCATTATTTCTATTACTGTAGTCACTTTTAGCTAAATCAATTTATCCTTTAGGTCACTAATATTACAAAATTCCATTTATTGTGTATGTACACTGCCTCTGATACAAGTTAAGTTAATTTTATGAAATTTATCATGTCATAAAAATTATATTTAATATAAATAATTTCATCATTTAATCATTGTGTGAAGTATATACATATGTGCACTGATTTGCATTTGCATTATTTATAGAATCTACGATCAAGCAAGGGCGATCGATATGAATTGTTTATTTAATTAGGAAATACAGACGCTCAGATCGTAAGATATACGATTATACTTCGACCCATTTTAAAATATTCTAGCTATTTTTGCGTTCACTCATTGCAAATTGTATCGTGTTGCTCACAATCTATATTAGATACAAATCAATCGCCTGCGCCTGATCCAATATAATCACTGCTTGTATTGTGCTAATATTCTAATTCATATCGTGCTTACAAAATGTCCTTTTCGCACCAAATTCTGTACAATGAATTTGCATTTTGTTATCATGCGTTTTGTACCGTTTCAAATCGCCTCGCTTCTGTGAAACGATCCTTTATCATTTCTCATAAAGCTATTAAGGTGTATTTGCACTGGAAAATGATTTTGTTCTGCCATTAAATGCTATGCTAGATAAATTATAAATTTATATTTCGGAAATAGATTTAAAATCGAATAAGAATAACTTTTGAAAGGTGTTGAAGAGCTTTTCACCTTTTATAAGAATATTTAAATTAATAAAATTAATTCGCAAACACTTTAATTCCTATGATAATATTATTAATATCTGTATTCGAGGGAGTACCCAAAAATAACTAGAATGACTGTTGGTGCGGCTTGCCTAGCACGCATTCCTGCCGCTAGGTGCGAGTTACGCAATCAGCTTGTTCTGCGTTCGGTGCAGTCGATTCTTTCGCCAAACAAGGTTATGTCTTGTTATAGTGCATTTTTTTGTAAAAATATTTTCGTTTGCTTGTTGTTGTTTGTAATGTCGGACTTAAGTAAACAGCTTACAGTTCTGAAATTCGGAGGTTCTAAGAAGACTTCGTAATAGTGTACAACGATAGAGGCCTGCTTCGTGGTAGACGGGGGGGGGATGGTTCGCCTCTTTTTTGTGTCCACGAATTAAGGGGGCATTAAAGGACATCATTTTAACGACATGACAGCGCAGCAGCTCACAGCCATACAGGAAACGAATTCGAATAAAGTTTCCAACAATGGAATTATCGATTAGACAAGTGTATAAAGTTAAATGGAGAGTATATTGAAGGTGTTAAAGTTGTTTTGTGAAAAAAGATAATAAAAGAGAGAATACAAAAATATTTTTGGGTATCCCCTCGTATGTACCAGGTAGGAAAATACATTACTGGACATTACTTATGTATGTGGAATTAGTCCATATTACTTCACGAAAATACCTTCCACTGCATGCGTGTGTCTAAATGAATCATGCTATTTTATGAAGATATACAGACCAAATAAGTACAATATATCTGGGCTGCTCTAATATTTGGTAATAATTTCAATGTCCAGATTGTTTTTCCCATGCTGGTATATTATAAATAAATTCTCATTATTAGTGAACAATTTAAACTATTAATACCTTTTGAGTTCCACACCCTAATTCAGTTTATTCACCTATTTTTTGTAATAACTACATACATCAACTTCTTTAGTATTCGTATAATGCTACTCTAAAAGAATAAACCGATTTCATGAAGCAATAATTTGGATCTCAAATATCATTAACAAAAATCGTATTTTGCATATGATTATTTTGTCTTTTTCGTCGACCAGTTTCGCTTCAAGGTACATATATCGCTCATGACGGAAATCAATTGGAAGAACTTGCCCTGCAGAATGGTGGGTCTAAGCTTTCCGAGGAGACTCTTCTCCAACTTGTCGTTAATCCGGGTCTTTGAAAAGGTCTTTATATCTTTAACTGTACAGTCATCGACACTGGCAGGTTTTGCACCTTAACGTGACAAAAAGTATAATTATATTGCGTTGTTTAATGGATGTGTATACCTCTTACTCAAATACGATGTTACCGATGGCCAATTATCTCTGATTGACCCCCTTTCTTTTAGCACATGCTCCACCCGCTTTACTTAGCGACTGCTTCGTTTTTGGTTTTGATCCGTTCTCAAAATTCGACCTTTTTCATAAATATGTTCAGAATTTATGTCGGAACTTTATGAAAATAATTTTTTGTGACATAATAACGAAGCCGTATTCGTATTGTATACGTTGTACTGTTCGGAAATCAATCAATGAAGTATGACTCATAGTATGGTTGTGAAAACTTCTGAGACGGTGGTATCAGTTTGTTCATCCACTTTTTATTTAAATCTTGAAGAATATTTTACAAAAAATTTAGATTAGTATCTAACTTTATTGTATTCTTGATAAATAATTTTGCGTACTGTAACAGGCAATGAATAAATATTCGATTTATGGTTTGTTAAGATTATTATGGCGTATACTACTACTACATAATTAATAAACAATATTCTATCAATTTGTGTGGTCTTGCAAAATATGAAAATATATTGTCTTTTTTCGCTTCAAATTGATACTTTATAATTCTACTTAAAATGAAGCTCTTATCATTAGGCATTATATTATAGTATTTCCCATTAAATTGATAAGGAGAAGTGAATCACCAAAATAGTCAATCGATGACAAAATTTTGCTTTTTTGAAGTTTCTAGAATGCAGGAGTATTGATAGACTCGTTAGAGATAAGGTTTTCAAGGATTGTCAAGCCAAGCTTCTTGGTCAAAAATTGATGAGTTAACAAATCGAGACTTTAATTCTATTAAGCTTAATTAAATTAACTGAAAATATTTTTAATTATTTAAAGCATCTGAATTGTTGTTCGAATTGCTTCCCTCATTTGATGAATTTAAATATTCTGGAATTATGACAGTCCATCCACTAGCGTTCCCAAGATAAGCTTAATAAGAACCATTGCTTATCAAACTCGTTGTAACCGCATTAATTCGTTGTACAAAAGTAAAATAATATTCTTTACTTTTGCATGACATATTTATGGTGGCAATTAAACGCGGTCTATGAATTTCCGGATTTTTAATATTCAAAAATGCCTAATTTCCTTAAACGATGGAAGTAGCCTAGACATCAAGTAAAATTATACTTCTTCGTGAACAATTTCGCCTGTATGTGTATACATATATATACTTATATATTCGAACGAAAGTTCTCGCGATTGTAAGTATGTTATGAGTAATATTAGATTCTCGGGCTCTCCGCGATGTTGGAAAGAATCGGCGTCTCGACGTTTAGATGACATCTCAATCATCTTCTTCAGGGGTTGTTTCGTAGTGAAGCATCAACCTAAAACAGTTTCAGATTGACGCTTCACTACGAAACAACTCCTGAAGAAGATGATCGAGATGTCATCAAAACGTCGAGACACCGATTCGTTCGAGAACTTCTGTTCAACATCATGGAGAGCCCGATGATCTAATATCACTCATATATATATATATATATATATATATATATATATATATATATATATTTATAAATCCTAATGTTATGTCCAAATTACATTTTACTCAAATTCATAACAATGCTATATTGTATCTTAATTAACGTGTCTAACAAGTGCACACTTTTATCTTCTTAATTTGTTTTGAAGATCTATTTAACTCTTTGTAACGAATTTAAAGAGCATCAGTTCTTATTCGTACAAGATTCTGAATATAAATGTCATAATATCGCTTTTATTTTGAATTAGCTAATTGCGTAATCTATTGGTAAAGAAAACTAGAGACTACTATTTTGCCTTAATAGATATACTTCTAATCTTTAGGTAAGGCTAATTGATTTATAACTCATGCTAATAATTGCACAGATTGTTAAAATTTCCACTTATTTAATTTTTAATTATTACATATAACAACTGTTTCCCAGCACAGTAGCTTCCTTATAAATTTGACGTAAATCGTTTACGTCAAACATTTGAAGAAACCGCTGTGTGGCGAAACAATTATCATGTAAAATAATTAAAAATAAATTAAATAAAAAAGTTAACAACCTGTGTAATCAATATGAATTTGCCTCAAGTAAAGGCTGAATCAATTTAATATTGAGTGATTTATTTAAATTAATAGACTATTTTAAGAAATAGTTAATAGAAATCTCGTTTAAATGAAAAATAATAGAACATGGGGTTAAACACAAATGAATAGTGCTGTAGCACAAAATATTTCGACATATATTGTATTTTTAAAAAAGGATTGGCACAACTTAACCTTAGTAACTCTTGCAATTGTTTTCATTTGTTTCTTATCTATGGTAGTTAGTTGAGACAAATGAGCTAAGACATAAGTTCTTTTACTTCAATTCACTTGGATCAACGATGCTGAAGTGTCGTTATGTTAATTTTGCAATTATTTGTCTCAAGACCTTCAAAACACTGCTCCTTTACTGCAAAAAGTGTTTCATGTAACCCAAACTCCTTCCTATCAAAGAAAAATTTGATTTCGGCGAATAGGATGGATAAAACACAATCTGATATCAATTTTTTGCAAACAACTTTGTGTGAGAAATTGTTGTCGTCATGAAAGCCTCAGTCAATTTATCTAGAAGAGTGTCATAGTAGATCTAATTCGTTAACGATTTGGACTTTCGCAAGATATATATGAAAATGATTTCCTCCACACTCTCCCCCCACCAAAAAAAAACTATAGTCATAACCTTATCCATCTATGGAAATATCTTCGTTTTGCTAGAGAAGGGTTGCCATGACTGTAACTTCTTTGCCACTCTATCTATTTAGGGTCCATTACTGGTTTGATCAAAACAATATAATTAATTATATTGGTTGTTGTGGTCGCACGTCAATTTCTGCCCTCAATACCACCACGTTTAAATTACCTAACCGAGTGTTAAATTGTGGTTTTCAAAGGAGCAACGTTACGCAAAATGTATTGCATATCAGCTAAAATTTTAGATGTATTTCCTCTTATTCTCCTTCTTCATAGCTTATTTAACCAGTATTAGGCGTATAAACCTTCTCTAGGTTTCGCAATGTTTCTCTATTTTTTATTGAACCCAACATTTCTGTTAATGTCGTCGCCACATCTCATCCGATACCTTGCTCTTTTTTCATTTCATGGCCTCGACGTGTGAATAATATTGATTCATCTTTTATCTATCTCTCATTGTTATCTGTCCGTTTTCATTTTTGCCTTGTTACTTTCTCGAGTATGTCCTGTATTCTTGTAACATTTTTTATACTTTTTATTTGTTATCTGATCTAATAGCGAATCCTGACATGGACTTTTCTATGGGTTGCGTCTTTGCAAGTTAGTGGAATGTCCTTATTTCTCAATGTTTCTTACAATTTTCTAAAAGTTGCCCATTCTAGTATAAGCCTTCTCTTCACCCGTCTTTCTAACTTCAAGTTTGCGCCCCGTTTTAATGTATATTTTACTGTTATTTACCTTCTTCTACTGAAATAGCTAATTCATATTACAAATCTGCCTTTTTGCCATAAATATTTTCGAATATTGCGCAATATTCTCTACGAAAAAGAAACTTTATATATGCAACGCACTTATAAAATATTAAATATGGAAGATAAAGTAGATATTGTTATAACAAAGTAAATTTAATCACTAAAGGTTGATATATAACCCCTTTCCACATTAATTTTCATAATTTTGTATACGTATTTCGCCAACTAAGTTGTCATCATCAGCAGATAATTAAGCAGTGTCGCACGGCAAGAAATACCTGTACGAAAAATCTAATTCCGCACACGATCCGTACCGCTGAAAGCCGAGATGTATACTAATAAAGTAAAATATATTTTATCAATGAAATCATTTGAACTAACCTTCGTAAAAATAATGTTTCGTAATTAAACTAATATTTATATTGTTTTTTTTTTCTACGCAAACTTTTAAGAACCGATATATATTCTATGTTTGAAAAGTGTCATAGAACTTGAGGAAATATTTTTTAATTAATGGTCACAATAATCACATACAGTTCTAGTTTACATTACCCATTCTATATATAATTATCATGCATTACTTTCATTTCTTTTACTAATAATTCTTTCTCATAATTTATTTTAACATCTTTTATACTATTTGTACACACCGTAGTATGTTCCTTTTGCTTGCTTTTTTAATGTTTTCTGTTTCGTTTTTGTTTTTAATTTTTTTTTGTGTTTGGAAAAATCCTTTTCTAAATTAATTTAAACCTCGTTTGTTATTTGTAACGCTCCGCTATAAACGATTATGATATTTTCAATGTTCACATGTTATCTACTGATTGACAAAAGGAGCATGAATAGCGAAACGTTGAAATTAACAAACAAATAATGGCATAATATAGAAAGGGATTTTTTATTAGGCAACGGCCGTGATAACCTACGTGCTTAGTTGTTTTTTTTTATTAATTTTTTTTTTACTTTCCTGACTAACTTACGAACCGTATGCCAATTTTTTTCAAAACAGGGCCAAGAAAGAAAATCGATCTTCAATTGGTGTGATGCCGGGTACACTCTGGTGTGGTGATCATGATCTGGCTCCTACGTACAATGCCCTAGGCATATTCGCTGAGACAGATAGATGTTGCCGGAGACACGATTATTGCCGGAAGAATATCTACGCATTTACTAGGAAATATGATTTATTAAATAGGAGGCCCTTTACGATCTCACACTGTTACTGTGATGCGAGGTAGGATATAAGTTTGGTAAATAATTAATGAAATAAACCAATTAGCACATTAACTTTAGGTTTAGAAGATCATTTTTGAGAACAAAATTTGTTAATTTGTTAAATAAAACTAATTTTAAAAATAAATATAATTCCTCTTTGAAGGCAAATTACATTGGAGACTACGGCTAAATAAATAATTAAAAAAAGGTTAAAAAACCTTTACTATATCAACATATGTATCCTACAAGATACGTGTTTCGACAACTAGGTTGTCATCTTCAGCAATAATTAAAACGCAATATCGAACATGGGCCCACAAAGCACGCAAATACTGAATTAAAAATTTCCGTGTTTATATAGGCGATTAGGCGATTAGTATAATGTTTCTTGTATTTTTTTCTGTGTAGCTTTACTGAGAGAGCATATTCAACATTGTGTTTTAATTACTATTAAAGATGACAAATACTTATCCAGTAGCATACGAATATTAATGAGGTAGAAGCCCTTTTACTCTTTTTAATTATTCTTCTTGAACTTCTAAAAATTTTACTAAAATAAAATTTGTTTCTAAGAATCATATCAAAATAATAAGATTTGAGGAAAGATTTTTATGTAACGTCCCTAGACATGAGGATAGATAGATTACTCGAGGTTGTCGTAGAGACTATTCCATTATGATCTTTCCAGATCTGCGGTAGTCATCATTTCCCTCTGGAGTTTTTTGGCTTCTTTGCATATACCTGTTGAAATCGGTTCTGATTACGATTCCTTTGGCCTACTACTAGCTACAGCGCAGTTCCAGGTAGTGCTCATATCTTCATATATATATATATATATATATATATACATGTTACATGTAGTGCATACATGTATATATATATATATATATATATATATATATATATATATATGCACTATCGCTGTACTTTCGCTTATTGAATAGTTTCGTTTTCTGTCCAAAAGATGGAAGTACAGTTCTTCTCATTTTTTCGTTTTATCATTCTCAAACGCAAACTTACGACTGTTTTAAGATTTTCGAAACGGACTGAATGAGCAAGCAATAACCAACACAACACCAGAACATGTCGTTACTGTTCCGAATACAGTTGTGAATGATCGCAGACTTATCATTCAAGACATCTATAAGGCTGTGAGGTTATCTTGTGGCATATGTCAGCGGATTTTGTAAGAAGAATAGATTATGGAGAGGATAGCAGGGAAGTTTGTACCACAACTAACGTGAGGCTACATATGTCTTTCATCATATAACTTTTAGCGAAAAACATGGTTGTTGTTGCTTGTCCAGCGTACTACTTGGCACGACTAGGCACTTTGGGACTTTTTCCTCTTTCCAAAGATAAACATTAAGTTGAAAGTGCAGAGATTTGATACGAAAGAGGAGATTGGTTCGCAAACAGTCCAAAGTGCATTGGCAAAAGAGAATGCATTCATTTCGTACGTAGTTATATTCCCTTCATTCAACAGTTATTAAACGTTGGTAATATTCTTCATTCAGTTTCTTCAATCTAGATTCTTTATTGTTATAGTTTTCCGCTAAAATCACTTGGTTGTCGATGTAATATGAATAAAATATTTCCAATTGATTAACGTAAAGTTGTTATAAAGAAACAAAATTTTGGTCAATGTTTGAATGGATGTTTCGAGTATACATATACGAGGGTAGCCGTTTATATTTCGGAAGCTGACAACACTGTTAGTGTTAATACATATTAATGATTTGACAACCGCTCAAAAAAGGACTCGCGTTCATTGGTGCCAAGAAATGCACAAAAAATTCAATGGCGGTGAACAAAGAACATTTCCTAGATCTATACATATGAGCCCAATAGTAAACAGCAGTCGATTGTGTGGATATTCCAAGTTGAGCCAAAACCAAAAGTTGTTCGCGCTCGAAGCACATCAAAACTAATGGTCGCCTGTTTTTTCGGAAAAACCGGTCACGTTGCAACAATGCCTTTAGAGAGTTGTAGAACGAATTCCGAATGGAACACAACTATTTGTTTGCCAAAAGTTTTTGAAGAAATAAGGAAAAAAAACCGAAAACAACAGATCATTCTCCACCATGACAATGCGAGCTCTCACAGGTCGGTTCAAACAATTGAATATTTGACCGGGCAAAACATTAAATTGATGAGCCATCCGCCGTATAGCCCTGATCTAGCACCCTGTGATTTCTTTTTGTTCCTACACGTGAAGAATAAACTTCGTGGTCAACGATTTTCTACGCCGGAAGAGGCAGTGGAGGCATTCAAAACTCATATTTTGGAGGTACTGCCTTCACAGTGGCAGCAATGCTTTTCGGATTGGTTTAAACGAATGCAAAAGTGCACTGATTTTCAAGGAGAATATTTTGAAAAGCAATAAAACTAACAATAATTTTTTTTTTGTTTGCTATTCCCGAAATATAAACGGCTACCCTTGTATCATATCATCATTCTATATTCACTACTATTAAGATATTTTTTACTGTTTCTTAAGTAAATTATAAATACCTATAAGTGACAGACTTATAACACAGATACAATCCCCTGCAATTTAACCAAAAATAAATCCTTTTATTATACAATCACGAATATATGACAAATAATTTTAAGTATTTGCAATGTAAACAGTTGGTTAATACCATTACGAATGACTTGTACAATTTATTTGGAATTGAAAAGATTTTTTCCGGCGCCAAACAAACTAATGTAAACAAATCTGTAAGAATTCTTTTTTATTCATCCGTACAATCTATTTTTAGATGACAAAACAGTGTTTTCAATATCGTTTCCGTATCGAACTAGAAAAATGTTTATTTATCCACTCAGATCCTTCCGGGGAAACTTTTCTATGTTTTAGCGTTTCATAAGAATTAATATTTAGATAATAATTAATTACAATTAAAATAAAGAACATTCATCTTCGCTGATTTAGCTAAAATTTTTACGTATACGATACGTAATTGTAGACATTAGAAATGAAGGCTCCCAGGTCCAAGACATTGATTTGGATAAAATTCCAACTAGCAATAATTATTAATTATTATAAAACCCATACGAAATTATAAAATTACCTTTCAAATATTAATAATTTGCAAACGTTTGGAAAAATCTGTCAACAATATCTCAAGTTTATATAAACATATGTATGTATTTACATAAATCGCTTTAACACAGCTATTTACACAAATTATGTTTATAAATGAGTTTGGATAAATAGAAAGAAAGTACTATTATTTCAAGGCATTTTCTACGTTTTAATGAAAAATTAAAATGCGAGTGAATATTTAAAAATGATTCAATTATGATTACATATAAACATCGTATGAAAAACTAATTCTTCTTTATAAAGCGTAAAATCTTTTTAAATTTTCTTAAAAATGGTGTAAACGGAATGTAATAAATGAAACTTTGATATAATTTTGTAAAAAATAGCGATCTTAAAATGACACAACAACGAAGTATCAAAAAAATTGGTGTTTTTCGAATATCATGCATTAATCTCTCAAATTTTCTTTTTAGCAGTTGCAGTTTATTATTCTTGTACGTAAATAAGCAGCTTTTCTCCACTTAATTGAAAATTTTATAATAACCATTCCATTATTGAAGTATCTTTGCATTACTATTTTCAAATTTTGAAATAAATCTGAAAACCTGGATGATAAGATTTTCAACGATACCTCATTTCAAACAAAATTTCATTTCATTTACTTCTTGTAGAGATTAAATTTTATGGTTTTCCTTCATATATACATAAATTCTCGCTCTTATATAAAATTTCTATATACATGTGAAAAACACAAAAATTCCGAACCACTTTGGTGAACAGAATTGCATTGCTAGATGACCTCATAATTTTCATGAACATCGAAAAAGGGCGAGTAGACAATTGGAAGAGCTGAACAGGAAAACTTCTGGCCTTTGGCAAAAGATCTCATAATTAATTTAGGAAAAACTTAGGTGATAGACAAAAATGTAAACCACGTCTAGTTAGATAATTATAAAATAGAACAGGTGGCAAGGATTCCATAATAACAAGATTGCAGAAAGTCAAAATAAGCAGACGCAACACGAATTTACTACTACATTAAAAACGGCTGTCTTTGCACTAGTGGTCACATTCGTTTCAGAAAACTGGATACTGACAGAGAAGCTAAAGAACAAATTCCTGGTTATTGAAACAAGACGAGTTTTGTTTGTTGTCAGAAAATTATCAGAATTAGAAATGGGGAAATACGTGAAAGACTAAGGCTGGAGTTCCCAAAGTATGCGCGCAAAGAGTCTCCAGGGGCGCTGCTACAGCCTCGCCGAAACGAAAAAAATTTGAAAAATACAATTTTACAAACTATTCAAAAAGTATTTAAACAAAATTAAAATCTTATAAAAATCTAAAAGTTAAATTTAGAGATCATAGCATAGAATTTATTTAAATTTAAGATTTTAGACTTAAAATTGTCAGGTCTCCAATTTTGCTTTATATGAAGGACGCCGTCGGGAATAATCTGAACGTTAAGGGCGCCATGGCTTTAAAAAGTTTGGGAACTTATGGACTAAGGGTACATCTAATAATCAACCGAGTTGAACAGAACCAATTAAAAGAGTTTATCCTCCACGAGGGAATGAAAAGCAACAGACCTGTAAATCTGGTATACGAAAAGTCTAGAAAAGAGAATTAAAAGAAGAAGACCAGTCAAACCGCGGGGTGAAAACATTGATGAACTAGTAGAAGAAAACGTAACAGATCGGGAACGAAATAGAAAGTGAGGACGCTTTCTATATTGTAATAATAATAAATGAAAGATGAAACACTATACCGCCGGGTGGGCGGATTATATATTATTTGTATAAGAACTCTTGCATTATTTAGTTCAATAACATAACGACCTTAAGAAAGTAATCCCATTCTGCTTTATGTGAAAGTTAGAACCCTAAAGCACACTTAACCACTAGGCTACCAATCAAGTATAGCAAACTATACAGCGCGTTGTAAATTAACAAATCACATTCATTTGACAGATACAAATTTATGAAGGAAATAAGACTGGTAAGAAGCAGCCCTTATCAGACTTATACTAATGACGGTAGTAAAAAATTGAAATGTCGAAGTACAAAAATCCTTTAAGTAATGGAAATAGCCAAAATAACAATTCAAACAGTATTCTGTCGTTAACGATTTCACGTCATAAGTTAAAAAATCATTGTTGAAATGGATAGTTCATTACTGAATCAAAATATTTCGTTCCGTACAAAAATTGATATCCATTTTCATTAAAAAAATCAACACTTACAGATAGGTAAGATTTAACTTTATATATATTTTCAGATTTGAATATCTGTAGTTAAGAGATTTCTTTATCTTTTATATGTTGCCTTCTTACATTACTACTTACCTTTTAAAGATATTTATTAGCACGCGTCATGTCAACACCTACTTTTTTGACTTTAAGATTAAAGATCAGTAGAGGTGAGCATGAAACCTATTCTACTACGACCTGTCCAGATCTGTTGTAGTTCTCATGTCTCTTTGTAGCTCTTGACTTTTTAACACACGTCTGTTGAAGTTGGTTTTAACTACGGCTCTTTTGACCTTTGTGTAATCCTATCCCTGTTGCAGCAGCTTTCACACTTTAACCTAAGAAATTCCAGGTCACCTAGATGATCGGGTCTTTCCGTTAGACATCAGATAATCTTCTTCTCCGGTGTTGACTCTCGCAGATTTGTCTACCTTTATCTAAGTAGACGACCCTGATCAATTCTTGCCTTCTTGATTTTTTTTTGTTATTGTGGAGTCTTACTTTGCAGTTTTAGGAACTTTCACTTGTGCATTTCTGTTTTCTTTTGTTCTTGGAATTTGATCTTTTTTCCTGAAGTTACTATGGACAACAAGGAAAATTATAAATCTGTCCGATTAGAACTTCACATGACCGGATAAAATCCAGTACTCTCTGGTGAATATTAACTACAATATTTCCATGCGGCAAATTACATTGCACCCTAGTTTGAGTTTAACCTACCTTCTCTAGCTCTGAGCTACCTAAGAAGATACTAAGGAACTAACATATTTTGCATTTGTGTATGTAATTTATTTTACCAATTTTAAGTAAAAATTTATTTGCATGTAGTGATATTTTCTTTGTTCTATAATCACCATTGACAGAAAAATTGAGTAATCGATATACATTGTGCAACAGAAGTAACACTAAAACATTAAACGTCAATATCAAAGCAACCATAGAAGCTATTCAAAAATTTATTTCACAATTAGAAAAAGCAATTTTTGCCATTTGTTTTACATGCTGTACTACACCTCGCAGCTTATGTTGATCTATCACAACGCAACGCTTATTTCGGCAATTTAAGTTCAGTCGGGTTACTAAAATTCCTGACGGGAAAACCTTTCAGTGGCCACCAGTTTGAGAAGAACGGACTCGAATATAACGTGTTTAACTAATATCGTTCGTTTAGTCTGGCCTGGTCTGGGCTGATCTGATCTGGTGTGATCTAATCTGGTCTGAGCCTCAGCGGTACCTAGGATCCGCTCATTAACGGACCTTTCGTTTTTATTGTATTGATCATGTGATTACTAGTTAAGTTTTCGATATTTTCTAAAAATTTTTTTGCCGCTCAACTAGGCCGCCTAGAAAGTCTAATACTATTCGAACACCAGAGAATATCCGCAAAATTAACAAAGTCATTGCACAATCGGTATGTGAACGTGAAATAAGTGCCAAACATTAATTTGTCAAACTGTAACTATTTTTGCTTTGCTATTTATATCAAGTACTCGGGAGTTATTTCCGCTGCCTCCTGTATAAATTATAACTGTAGCGATATATAAATCACTGAAATGCTTGTTTCAAATAATATAGCTTCACACCAAAAATAATCGGAGAAATATTTTTTGTAAACACCAATACAATAAGTAACAATAACACAAATAAAACTTAAAATAACTACTTATATATGAGTCTAAAGTGTATACATATTTAGTGCTTAATTCAACAACGTTCTAGTAAACTGTTTGTGTTAGATTCAGTCAACAAAAATATCCAAAAGCCGAGAATTTTCATCCGACTTGAAGTCTTTCCACAAATGATGAAAGTTATGGTAGGATCAAATTTAAGTTTACAAATAGCGGAAACTTCGAACTGGCACAGCGTAATTTTTGGAAAAGTGCATCCGGAAGTAAAGATTATGTCAAGAGTTTAAAATTATTAAGTTTCGCGCTTCAAATGACAATCTGGAAATAATTTTTATAAGCATGTCGGTGCCAAAAGTCATTCTCGCCACTAAATTCGTTAATTAAAAAAATCTTGTGTAATAGAATGAAACATGAGAACGTATTCAGTGGTGCCGAAACTACTGATTCTAGATTAGTATATTTTGTCTTTTTATATCTGTTTTATCTAATTTTATTTACTGATATTAACTTATTTTATGTACTTTTATTTTTTTATAAAATAAATGAAAACTTTTTTTAGAATTAAATTTATATTTCAGTGACGCAAGTCACTTAGTCCCACCGCCCTATTAGTTTATATAATATATGAAATCAAGTTTCAATACACAGGCTTAAGTAAATATATGGATGCATTCGAACATATGTATTTGTTTCGACTAGTTAGATTTTAATTAAATTTTCCACGTTTAAGTAAATGCAGATAAGGCGTTTGATGAACATATTTATATTCAAATCAGACTTCTGGTTTAGCCGAAAATTAGGTTTACTTTTTTATTTTAAATCAAACCCCTAAACATTTATGAGAATTTCAATAGAGCACTGCCTTGGGAATTCAGTAATAACAAGGTTACCACCCTTTTATTCAAAAAGCGACAGAGGTATTTAATTAAAGCTTATAAAGCAAATTTACAGAAACAAACAGAAATTAGCACAAAAAGTATAAACAAAAACAAAATCAACTGGCAAAGTTTTCGAAATGATGAGCGAGATAGTGCGCAAGTTGATGAAAAAATTCTTGACCGAAATTTACCAATACCAATCCTCAATCACGTTAATATGGATTGTTTACATTTGATGACAATTATCGCGAACTGGACGCGTCATACATCGTAACACAATGAATTGCCCTTCCTCAATTGTTCTCTACTGTAACTTGCCAGATTATGCAGTTGTCTAGTATAAACCAGATACTGATGATCCTAAAATAAAAAAAATTGCGGGCATCAAATCTGGAGACCGTGCAAGCTATTCAATAAATCCTCTATACCCAATTCACCAATCTGGAAATATTTCGTTCAAAAAACATTTTGCGCACAGTATTGTCATCCATTTTATTGGATTCAAACATTTACATGTAATTTTCCTTCGTCCTCAATACTAGAGACAATTTAATCGCGTAAAATATCTAAATATCTCTGTTCAGTTAATGTACCATGAATGAGAAATGGACCATTAATAGAGTTCTTGAAAATACCAGGCCGATGTTTAATTTCAACTGATGTTATGTATGTTCATCTTGCATCCAATGAGAATTTTCTATTGACTAATATCAACAATTATGACTAGTAACGATACTCTTCAAACGAAACAAAATTGTATATAGAATATTGGCCATTGTTGCAAATCTCAATCATTCTTTGGCAAATTTCAATTTTGCGATCATAATGTTCATTCAATGATTCTTGCACTAAATGTGGTTTTTACGGATGGCATTTTTCATGCTTTATTTTGTATTTAAATAAAACAGAATAATTGAGATATTGCGATGAAATTTATTACACGTCCAGTATATATGTTACATTTAACTATAGAATTCGATCTCGTTCATATGACCACCGCGTGCATATTTGCAACGATAGATTTTTGGAGCCAATTTTCTAGCACTTTTTTACACACATCAGCGGGAGCATTGGCAATTTCGCGTTTTATATTATCCCTGAGCTCCTCTAACGGTGTTGGCTTATTGGCATAAATGAACGACTTCACGTAACCCCATTAAAAGAAAATCAATGGCGTTAAATCGCATAAAAGAGATGGCCACTCGACCAGACTATTTCTCGAGATTACATGGTTACTGAACTTCTCCTCCAACAGATCAATTGTTTCTCAGCTGTGTGGCATGTGGTACTATCTTGCTGTAACCACATATCACTGATGTCTAGTCCATCCAATTCTAGCCAAAAATAGTCGTGATAGCGAACTCCACTGATCGTAACACGGCGATCATTTTCATCGATGAAACCATATGGTCCAATCACACCTCCGGCATGATATCCACACCACACGGTTACTTTTTGTGGTTGTAGTGAAGTCTCTTGAAGTACATATCGATTTATTGCTGTCCAATAACTTATACTTTGAGTGAAACAAACACACAGTGTACATCTTGGGTCACGGTGTAGACTTTTGTTTTTCGGCTGTTTTTCGCCGTGTTTTACCAGGTGCGACACTTTGCAATTGTCTCTTGATGACAACATGTAGGTTTATTAATGTGGAAAGGGGTTATATATCAACCTTATACTTTGCTTATCGACAAAGACATTAATGTTTCGATGAAATTCAGGATTTCCGTCAAACTTTAGCAGAGTCCAATAGGAGAAGTTTCGACGCTTCAAATGATCAAGGGGCTTCAGTGCTTGAGTTAATTTGTCTTGTAGAGGTGTAAGCCAAGATCTTTACCCAAATTCGCTATAATGCGGTTTGAGAGATTCAACGGCGTGGAACCGACTTATTTGACTCATTTGAAGTACTTACGTCTGCGATATTTTCGGTTTTCCGACCGGTGTGTTGTCTCACTGGTACAGGAACATCGAATAGTGAATATTGTGACTCGAATTTATTGGCTCGTTCATGAACTTCACCATGATAAAAATGTTAACTTTGCTGATGTTTTGACGTTGGCAGATCATGAATAATATTTAAGGGTGCGTTCGTATTAAAAGACAAAATTGTTATGTCTCTGTTGGACAACCTGTTAGTAGTTTGTGGTAATTCTTCTAATGCTATAGCAATAACTTCATTAGTTGCGACATTTGGTCGTCCGCTTCTCTGTATATTTCTAATATATCCAGTCAAGTTATATCTTCTCAAAGATGAGTTAACGACAATTCGTCGACTTCGATGCAAATTGTTAAATAAATTGATCTTCATGAGTTCTGATGCGGCCACCAAAATTAAACAACAATAAAAATTCAATACGTTCTCTTTCAACTAATTGAAATATTCTTAATATTTAACCATCTACAAAGTTAATTCTGACAGGTTAAGTCAAGTATTGAATTTTAATTTCATTGAATACTAAACACAAGCTAATTCGTTACAGTTTGAAGCAAATATCTCTGTCGCTATTGAAAAGGGATGTTTACCAAATTCCCAAAGTAGAGCTTTATTGAAATTCTCAAAAATGTACACGTGTTTCATTTAAAATTAAAAAAGTTAACATTATTTCTGTCTGATTCAAATATAAACAAGCTCATCGAGTCCTCTGTTCACATTTATTTAAACGTGGACAATTTTAAAATTAAAATCTAAGTAGTCGTATCAAAAATATTCGAATGAATCAATACATTTGCCTAATCCTGTAAAATATTACATAAATAAAAACAAATTTATATCTATAAATTCGCTTACTTATAATTTTATACACCTGCTTTTTATAATAATTAATAAAGCTTAAAGGACATTTTGCGGGCAAAATATACATTAGAAAAACAAATTTTTAATTATGAATCGTTTTGCATTGTGCAGTAGGCCCAAACGAGATATGATAGGTGACTTCCTGAGGATACCAGGTACACACTGGTGCGGAAAAGGATATTCTGCCACCAAATACACCCAATTAGGGTTCTTCTCGAAAACGGATAAGTGCTGTAGGACTCACGATCTAGCTTGTCCCTTTTGGATTGGGGGCATGGAGACAAAGTACGGCTTGCACAATTTCAGAGCCAATACTTTGATGCACTGCAGCTGTGATGAACGGTTAGTTTTCTTAGTTCGATGTGCTTTGTGCTTCGTGTTTTCTTTTTTTTTTTAATAACCTGTTTAGATGGATGCGCATGGCCAAATACTTGTTGATTTTTTTTTGGTCTACGATATTATAAATATAACAAATGTTACTAATATAAATGTCTTCACAGCAGCTTTTTGTTTTTTATTTACATATAAATTTTATTTTACGTACATATGTGTTCCTATTATTTCTTTTTCTAATTATTAGGTCATGGTATCTACATAATAAATTATTATATTTTTCAAGAAATCTGTATACAAGTTAGGTCTAACACGTGAGAACATTTCTGGAACAAATAGAAGATTGAAAAACAAAACGGGTCCATAAATTTGAGTTAAAATGCATCATTGAGAAGCTATAATCTTATTCTTGCTCTTCTTTTCATAAAAATGGCTAGAAACCTAGTTTACACGTCTTTTGTTGGAAAAAAGTGAAAATAATTCCAATCGATTTTTTTATTTTCATTAAATTAGCAATATGCAAAATTGCTATTTAACGGAGTTTTTTCTTCGTTCCCGAACTAGGATCGTGTCTTTGGAATTGGATCGACGTTTCTTCTACACATCCAAAGGACATTCTTCAGGCTACCTTGCTGCTCTTAATGTTGCTACACTGAAAATAAGATCCGTCAATTCAGGACAGGTTTAGATATATGTAAGCGGAAGGATCATTGAGAGATTTTGCTACTAAATATTATGTAAAGGGTATCCATCATTGGAATTGAGACTGCTGAGATGCTTTAGGTTCTGCGACTGTAAGAGCATGAGTTGTGAATTTTAACGTAATTCCTAATATTTTCTTCTACATTATTTGGCAGTAACTACTGTCTCAGCTGAAGGGCAATGTTCTTGCATTTTATCTAAAGACTCACACGAATTAGGTGTGATATAATTTTTCAATACAAATGAGGTAAAGTTTGAAGACTGTTCATAATTAGAGATGTTATTGTGTCGAAACTAAAGTGTAACATATTTTTCTAGGCTTCTTCTTGCGACATATTAATGATATCATACGTGTTGGTTATTGGATGGACAATCAATAAAATATTTTCTATGTTGTTATTTAAAAACCAGAATTACCGATGGATTGAGCACGATGATGTCTCCGTATTTTGACTTAAGCCAATAAACATACTTTTACGAAGTGCAAGAAAAGGAGATATTACTCTTTTCTTATGATAACTAACGGAATCTGAGATTAAGCTAGGATCCAGAAGACTAGCTGTTTTGTCAGCATAGTGAAAATCAACGCCGAGATGAATAGGAGCATATACATATCTCCAATTGCTGTTCTCTTGGTTACTAGCAAATATTTTCTTTGAGGTTTCCACTACTCTTCTAACGAATTAAATGGTTATAAATATGAAAGAGGTAAATCAACGTTATAGGATCAGAGCGATAACACCTTCTCCAGAAATTTAGCAATTTCTTCGAGAGTATAGAACTACCTTTTTTATGGGCATATTCCCCAAAATCTACGAACGTTTTTTTCAACGTTTTTATGTACATATCGATAAAAATTAATCAGAGTAAAGAATTATTCCCTCCACATTTTAAGGAACAGAATCCGTAAATTTTCTTATAACTGTTAATAATAATCCATGTCTTAATATTCATTAACAGCTTAACACTAATTATGAGGATTATTAGCATGTTATAAACTATTATTTTGTTCTTTCGCATTTACACGTTCTATTACAGTTTCACAAAATTCCATTCTGCGGGGTTGATCAGCATGAAAAATTCCCTGATGAATTTGGTATTTATAGGATGTGTATTTATTTTTCTTTAATATCATATGAACTTTACCCACTCTAATACCTATCTCTTCTGATATCTTAGATATAGTAATATTGGAATTTTCTTCGACCATTGGGCACACCATGACTTCCTGCATTTCTTTATCGTTATTTATTCTCCGTATTTTATGACATTTACATCCCAAAATGCAACCTTCTGATTTAAACTTTTTAACTACTAATGATATTGTTGTTAATGCAGGAAAGGGATGATCTACATTTCAGAGAAAAGGCGCTTTCAAAGCCCATGTTATCATTTGAATTTTTTCTTCCAATGTATACATTATCAAAGTAATATAATTAAAAAAATATTTAAATTTAAAGGTCTTACCGTAACACACTCTTCCATATGCAAACCACGAATGACCGTTAATACGATATCGATACGCCTACAGTCAAATTAGTGGTGCGGCTGCAGCTAGTACGATCAGTAGTCAGTTATAGTCGTGATTCAAATGACTCGCGCCCTAACACTTTACATTCTGATCGGTATTCGGCAGCTAGACTCGAATATAATGTGGTACAGTTTTCGTAGCGAGATAAAATGAATGCACGGTATACATTGAAATTGGAATCATATAACAAGTAAACAACGAAAATAGCTGCCGTCGAACAAATCAATGACTATTACTATTGTTTTGCTCTATTTAGAACTCGTCAGGTAACTTGTCTCTGCAGTTCCTTTATTTATTATGTAATTAATATGAAAAATTAAAAAATTTCAGATATTTTTAAAATATTAAAGGAAATATAAAATTAATTAAATTTAGAAAAGAAAAATGTCTAAAAAAAATAATTAAATTTAACGAGAAACTTGATAATGTAATTTAAATAATGAAAAATAAAAATTAAGCTCAAAGGGATATGTTAAAATATATTATAAAAATCGAATAAATCAGAATTAAGAAACAACATAAAAATAAAAATTTTATATTCCCCTTCCTTTACTTTTGAATAAGCAATTCTATAATAAACTAATTGTTCCTGCACAAACACATTGATTTATGTGCGTGAGCCCCCTGACGGCATTGTTTACTCAACACCTATCGAAAGTGTACAAATTCTCACAAAGATAAATGAGATAAAGAAACACGTATAACTCGTTAATTACGCGATTTCAGACACAGGTTTATAAATATCTTGTATTGTTTTTTAAGTCTGCATCCACTCTTGAAATGTCTTATGCTTTGATTTAAGCTGTACGGAAGTAAATAAACTCGATATGTAAAAAAATCTAATTTTGAAGTAGGTAAAAATATTTTATTAATACTATATATACAGTCTGTCTCAAAGAAAACGGAACTTTTAAAAAATAAAAACAAAAGCTTACTATTTTAGTAAAATTCATTTATTCTATTCAAAGTAGTCGAATTCGGCTTCAATACATTTTTCACGGGCAATTAACATGTCGAATGAATTTTTAAGTTCATAAGATCACTGTCGACGCCTTTTTAATGACTTCTACGTCGGCATAACGCTCTCCTTTCATCGGCAAATGTAGTTTGGAGAATAGATAGAAATCACAGGGGGCCAAATCTGGTGAATACGGTGAACGGTTGAGGGTTAAAATGCCATTTGTAGTTAGAAAATCAGTGAAAGACTCGCACGATGAGATGGTGCATTATCGTGTAATAAACGCCAGCTACCATTTTCACGATATCGAGGGCGTACACAACGAATACACGCTATTAGACGCTTCCTAACACGTAGTCTAATTGGTACAAACTCTTTGTGCATTATGACTTTCGAATCGTAAAAGCAAATCAACATTGTCTTCATTTTTGATTTTTCCAAGCGGTATTTTTTCGGTCTTTCTTTGCTTGGATTCTTCGATTCAGAACTTTGACGATTGGCTTCTGAATCATATTGAAAACATCACGTTTCATCGCCAGTTACAAGCAATTTTTGATCATCAGTTAGCCTGTGTAGCACAAACCTTGTACAAATCTTTCTCAGTTCCAAGTGTATGTTCGTCATTTATGTCCGTATGACAGTCTTTAAATCGTTTATACCCCTCATACACACCCGTACGTGATAAACACGCTGCACGATACACTTGTTTCATCAAATTAAATAGTTGAATTTGATGGAGCCTGTGGTTGATTGACTTGATCAATAAGGTTGATATATAACCCCTTTCCACAATTAACTATTTGTAAATTCTGTATACGCATTTCGACAACCAAGTTGTCATCATCAGCAGATAATTTCAAAGTGTCGCACCTGGTAAAACACGGCGAAAAAATTGCACGAAAAATAAAATCCGTACGCGATCCGCACCGTTGTAAACCAAGATGTGCACTGTCCGCGTACGGATTTTATTTTTCGTGCAATTTTTTCGCCGTGTTTTACCAGGTGCGACACTTTGAAATTATCTGCTGATGATGACAACTTGGTTGTCGAAATGCGTATACAGAATTTACAAATAGTTAATTGTGGAAAGGGGTTATATATCAACCTTATTGATCAAATCAAATTAAATGTTTGAGTAAACGATTTACCGAGTTTAAAACAGAGCTTGATGTCTTTGCTCAAAATTCATTTTTCGGCCAATGCCAAATACACGCTCTTACTTTATGCGCAATTTCTCTGCTTCTAACGATGCAAATGTTATGATAATTTGACATAACATTGGTGAAAGATCTACCTTACCGACGCAAATTTTAATAGATGGCGCCACTAAGAGTTACTATTTTAAAAAGTTCGATTTTCTCTGCTACGGACTGTGCATGTATTTGAAAATGACATTATAATTACATATTAGTTTACTAACTTATTGAAGTAGTTTTCTATTGGCATCAAATTTAATTCAAATTGAAATATGAAGTCGTGATAAAATTAACATTAAATTTTATTACTTACAGAATATAATACATAATTTCCTTTGAATCGTTGGCGGTAACTTCTCTATACGTAGAGAAAGGGAAAAAAAAGGAGCAAGACCACAAAACGAATTCCAGAAAGCCGTCATCATCATTTCAACTTCCATTATATCAATATCCCAGTACCTGACTTTTGTTTAGTCGTCAGCGGGAGGTCCTCCCGAAGCAAAGATTTACATTCTCCCAACCGAATTCCGCTTTTATTTATCGATTTTTATAAGTATCCGATACGTGTCGTGTTACTTTTGCACAAATGAGTGCGTACCTGTCTACCCGTGGCAGTGTGCTCAGCTCTCGACATATGTTCAAAACGAAAAAATATTCTCCGCAGTCTTTAAAGTAAATATTTAATTTTCAATAGTTTCGGATTTAAAATAAGTTTCATAAAATGTTTTAATAAAATAATGTGGCGTACTTAATCTTAATATTATAATTAAGTACTGACATCGCAATATTTACTTGTAAAGAGTGCTCTTCGCCAATTTGCATATATACGAATAATTTAAAGGTTAACAATGTTAGATTTATGCAGAAATTTAGATTTTTCTTTTATCAGAAATTATGTGCAATATTTTGCGAAATTTGTGATAAAAAGAGACATTTGTTTGATGAACTCGATCGATCTCTATACTAAGTAAAACCAATACATATTTTGTTTAAGTTACCTATTCATTCTCTTTTTCTTTTCTAAATGACACAAGATGAATGAAACGAAAAATACATTATAATGGCATATGAATTGATTCTTGGAAATAGTAGGTGAATTTGTGGTCGCGCCACAGTACAGGAAAAACTGTACAACGACTCTAGAAATTCGGTGACGAATATGAGTTACTTGAAAGTGAACCTCGGAGGCTATGAAATTTTAAGGGCTTTAATGGAAGAAAACCCAATATAAATTACAATAGAAATTGTAGATAGCCGAAATATTAACCATTAACGGTATAGTACAAAGGGCACGGCACTAGGAAAGTTTTGCAATACAGCTTTGTTTATTTAATTTTTTCAAAGTAATTTCCTTTACACTCAATACATTTCAGAAACCAATCTTTAAACCAGTTCTGCCAAGTTTCACTAGGAAGTAAAGCACACTCGTTGTCCCAAGCCCGCAGAAGGTCCTCATCACTGGAAAATTCTCTCCCTTTTAGCATCATTTTCACATGTGGGAACAGTGCAAAGTGAGCTGGAGCATTATCGTGATGGAGGAACCAGGTGTTCATTCTTGACTATTGGCCGCAGGTTCTTCATAGATCCAATGACTTTAGGCAAGCACTGTTCAGTATACCACTTAGCTGCGGCTGTCTTCTGTATGTCCAAAATAACGCGTTAAACAATTCCACTCGATTTGAAAAGTACAGCTATCATTTTCTTCTTTACAGATCGGGATTTTCTGACAACTACGGGTGTGTCCTCATCATCAAAGACACAAACTTTGTTTTGAGCTTTGGTCGGCACATCGTAATAGTACAGCCAAGTCTCGTCACCCATCACGATGTTGTTCACATACCGAGATTGATACAACCTGAATATCGTTGTGCGATGTGGACAAACATCACCTAGTGTAAGAGTCATTTCTTCGAAACACCGGTCTATGTTTAAACGACGCACGAAATTATAACGCAAAACTGCACTTATCTCATTTCGTGACCACGATGCCATTGGGAGCACTTTACACTCTCACTGCTAATGAATAACTGAGCCCATCGACATGGCTTGGCGGCTACTTTTAATATTCAGATACCTTCATGAAAGAAACAAAAATCATTTAATTAACAAGAACACCGTCGGAATCTTTACATAACTGCAAAAGTTAAAATTAAAAAAAATTAAATTTACTTCCCATTTAATCGTGTCAGAATGTCAAGCAACAAGCAAATGGGAGTTATTTAATGAATAACGATTTGAAAGTAAATAGCCAATCGTTGTATTGTTTTTAGGAAATATTCGTAGTGGCCACTAGTCAGGCTTATTGCTTATATTATATGCAAAATTCATAAGGCTACTATCAAGCTGTGCTTGCAAATTAGAAAGATGTCGACAAAATTCATTTGAAACACTTTTGTAGTATGTTAATAATAATTGCACAGGGACTGTACGTAGATTACCTGTGAAATTTATTTAAGAATATGTCATTCTTGAGACAAGTGATAGCAAAGGAAAATGCACTAGTCATATAACATATAATATCACATTTCAACACAAAGAAATATAGAATTTCCAACACATAATTTCAGGGTAAAATTAATTGCCATCATATATTCATGTTAATTATTTGTAAATAAACGTTTTTCAAGACTTGAAAAGGTAATCAATCATAGTACGAAACATCGTGAAATAAGAAATTCTTATATGAATTTTAAAAGGAAGCAATTTGGTGGTGATGGAAAATTAGTGCAGTGTTTATAAAATAAACGTTATAAACACTTTAAAATTGATTAACAGGCAATAAATCCCATTCAAATTGATATTCTGTGATTGAAGGCCAGCAATATTTAAGAAATGCTCAGTATATCATATTCGACAGTTCTAGAAGGTATGCTTAAATATATTATATAATTACAAAGCTGATTTCGTGCCATTAAAAAGCTAATTCTCTATATGTATCTGCTGGGATAAGTGAATTCAATTTATTGAGAAATTTTTTAATTGGAACGAGCCATTAATTCTCATAAGCATTCTTAACAACTGCCAAAATTTTGATACAGCAACTACAAAAAAAGCAACCAGTTTTGATCAATACATAAGAAATTGTTTTTTCAACGTTGTAAAACTAGAACACACATCTAGTTGGTGATTAAGAAAAAGTTGGTAGAACTAGATTAGAGAGTATTACCATATCCATCTTCTTATCTTTACCTTCCTCTACCATTGCGACATTTTTTAAATAAAAAGCATTTTTACTATTAATTTCTCTTTATTATTGCACAATGTACCAGAATCTACATTTTTGAACCTCTATCATTTATGAATATTTTGTAATTGTTATGAATTAGATAATGCAACTACTTAAGATGATAATTATACAAGAAACATTGTTTAAACAAACATTTAAATTACAAAATCTTTTAGCTCTTCGATCATTGCAAGAAAGCTAAAGGTCAAGCAAAATTCTCAGCATCGTAAGCTATATTTAGCTCACACGCTCTATTGGATTGTCGGGAAAAGCGTGATGCATTTTTGCAACAGATAACATCAGTTCATTTACATTTATATTGATATCTGACAGTTCTAAGCTTATTTTGAAATAAAAATTGAGCGATTTACTCAGTGTATTTGAAATTGAAGGAAAAAGTATACATCTTCGTCAGGCTTTACATTTTTACTTGCTTAAAAAGAAGAGAATCAAGCTCGTGAAAAGATGTGTAAAGTTTATGGTGACAAGCTCTACGAGAACTTGAATACCAGCGATGACTAGTCCATGCTATTGATTTTAACCTTAATGATGCTTTAAGGTGAGGGAGACCTACTGAAATTGATGATGACGAAGTAATTTATGCAAAATATATTGTAGAATTACAAAAGCGTTAATCAAGTTAACGGCATATAACAAGGGCAATTTCAGGCCATATAAAAGGTTAGAATACGTCAACAAGCTTGGATTCCTCATGAACTCGGTACGGTTCACTTAGCGCATATATGTAATTATCTGTTATATGTTCCACAAAACGTAAAGAAAACGATCCGTTTTGAAGTGACTAACGATAAGTGAATTGTTGATAGGAATGTGACGCGAAAACGATCTTATTCCCAACCTGTAGATCGCCTAAAATGTTATAGAAAGCAGACGTTCATCACAGGAAAGTTGTTCTCAGCGTAGTGAAATTTTAAAACTGTCGTGTTTTTCGAGTTCTTACCAATGAACAAAACAATAAAAATAATTAATTCATGTGTGTATTGTCGGCAATTAGACAATTTGAATGAATCTATCTTTCAATGCGTGAGTTATATTTTATTACGACAGCATAAGACCACATACAAGTTTGATTGCCCGTCAAAAATTATTGAATCTTGGATGGAATGTGTTACTACACCTACTATATTTGCAGCACCTTGTGTCTTTAATTTTTATTTCATTGCGACAACGCGAGACCACATACAAGTTTGATTGCCCGTCAAAAATTATTGAATCTTGGATGGAATGTGTTACTACACCTACTATATTTGCAGCACCTTGTGTCTTTAATTTTTATTTCATTGCGACAACGCGAGACCACATACAAGTTTGATCGCTTGTCAAAAATTATTGATTCTTATCTATTATATTGAATCACACCCATTAGATTCGCCGGACCATATGCTTCTTGACGTCCACTTGTTTCAGTCTCTTCAAAGTGCCTTGCGCAGTGTACCGTCTGACTCAGATGCAGCTGTGAATTAGCATGTTGTAAAGTTTTTCGCCGATAAGAATAGGTCCTTCTATGAACGAGAAATTATGAATGTAACCTAAGGATAGCAAAAAGTTATCGAAGGACACGGGCAATATATAATTAATTGATCTTTTTTCTTCTCTTAATAAGTGACCTATGAAAAATAGAAAACATACGTCACTACTTTTCCGACAACTCATTATATTAGTCGTCAATTTTATTATATTTTTGTTCAGATTCACCATAGACAAATAATAATAAAGTAGTTTATTGTGATAACTAATTCCTACATTTACATGAAACTACTTCAAAGCAATCGATGTACTTGAACATCAGATCCAAAGAAAAACACCGCCTGTGTACATTTAAACACTGTGTTTAGATCTCTTCCGTTCTATTAAAGTCAATGATAGGGGCATCATGCCAACATTTCGTTTGTCTTATTATTAATTTTCTAAGAATTGCCGCTGTTACTTTACTGGGGTGATCTTGAGAAATGTTTCGTGAACAGCTATCGATGACAGATTTTTCTGTGAAGTATTGAAAGAAGTAATGACTTATTTGAAATAGTAATTTCCGTTTTGTTTTATCCTGAAATGTATCGAAAATAACTCGAAATTGCAGATTTACAAACTTTTTTCAAGTATGTACATACATACACAGTCTGTCACATAGAAAATCGAACTTTTTTAAAATAATAATTTTTAGTGGCGCCATCTATTAGGAAAAATATGCGTCGGTAAGGCAAATCTTTCATCAATGTTCTGTCAAAATATCACGACATTTACATCATTAGAAAAGCAGAGAAAGTGCGCATAAAGGAACAGTGTGTATTTGGCATTTGTCGAAAAATGAATTTTAAGCAACGAACAAATATTAAGTTCTGTTTAATACTCGGTAAATCGTTTACTGAAACGTTTACTTTGAAGGTGTCTACTTTGAATAAAATAAATGAATTTTACTAAAACGGTAAGCTTTTGTTTTTATTTTAAAAAAGTTCGATTTTCTCTGCGACAGACTGTATATAGTTCGTCCAAAAAGATGTTACATTTTTAAGCCATTATAATCTCGACGAAATTCAAGGCACCATTTGGTGGGATTTACAAAATTTCAATTTATTTTTTATTTTTTCGTGGCGGTTATACCTTGTGGTACAATCTTTTCGCGGGTTTTGCCGTATTCTCGCAGTTTCTATAGGCGTTTCACTATTAATACCGTCAGTAAGATCACCTATTAAATAGTCTAATAGCAGATCTTGAACAAGCTTGCAGTGTAAATGTCGATATACATAAATTAAAATAGCAGAAGATTGTACCACAAGGTAACACCGGGAGCGTAAATCTATGTAATTATAAAATTTTACCTTGCCCACATTTTTATTTTATAGTTAATGTTTTGTTGGTGTTTGTTGCTTGTTATTTTGAAGCACTTGCTAATGTCTGTATACTTAGGGAATAGTTGATTAAATCAAACTAATTCACCTGATTATCGCAACAGTTTGATCCCAACATAAGTAATAAATCAAAGACGTAGGTTTGAATTTTGTTAATTTTTTTTTGCAAAGCAAAAATCGGTAAACTCATATTTAGAAATTAGCTTTAGAAATTAACAAGTTAAAATAAGAAAAATATTGGCAATGAAAACGGTTACCTTTTACGTTTATGCAGAGATTCAAACATTGTGGTTAATTATCTGATCTATTGCCATTCACAATGCCTTCTTCAAGATCTTTAGTTTTGGTTACTGCAAAATTTATAGCTTTTTTTCTTAGAAAATTCTACAGCCAGAAATCACTTTGAATGAACAAGATCATCATAGCCGTTTCTCGATATCAATTGCTTTAGGAAGTGTTGTTTCAAAATTTGCATTTCTTCTTTGACTTGCACAGAAAATTTCAATTTACAATAGAAAGCGAAATAATAATTATTTAAATTTCTTGAATATAACAGTAACACAAAGACGGTAACATTTATTCTGATTGGTACACCATACCCGTTTATTCCGATAGATATCTAAATTTCTTATCAAATGTTCTCATTAAATACAAAAAAAATACAATGCATAACATAGTAAACAGGTAAAAGAACATTGCCCCCCTCTCTCATACAACACACGAATTTATTTGAATGACAGAACGTGTGTAGACAGACACTATTCCGGCGATTTGCCAAATAGATGAACATTAAAAGGAATCATTAAAATATTAATAACACCCTGTTTACTACTTATGTTTCGGAGATTCACTCTTTATCAGGTAAACTTGTGTTATTAATGAACGTTTCCTTTGTTGGGTTAAACTAATGAAAATACATCTCCTTACAATAAACTAGGAAAATTAAAAAAATGTTATCACCATATTTAGTTTTTAGACAACTAAGTTGTCATCTTCAGTACGTAATAAACAGTGTTGAATATGGGCTCGCATTGAAGCTACACAAGAAAACAGCGAAACATTCTACTGGAGTGAGGTAAGGAGTTGAGGTTTTTTTTGTAGTTTTTGATTAATCATTTAGTTACAGCCTCCAAAGAAATTATCATTTACCTTATAATAAGATCATCATAAAGCTAGTAGAAATTTAAAAACATTAGCATCATATTGGCGAGTAAAGACAACGATTTAATACACTGCAAATCTAATATAAGGGACATAACTAATGACAAATTCAAACGAAAATTGAATGTGAAAACTATGAAATAACAAAATTTAATATTTCCTAAGTAGTTTAATATGCAACTTCTATTAAAAATGCCATAAATATAAAGCAAAAAGTGCGTTTGCTTTATTAATATCTCACGGCAAAAATACCTAATTATTGTTTTATTAAAAGGTAATTTATGAGATTTTAGATTCTTTTTATGATTATTTTCAAACAATTTCAAAACCAATATCAATAATATATCTACTCTATACTTACATATATAAATTATTTTGACGGTTCGATGAGAGGGCCACCCCCTTTGAAAATAATTTACTAATAGATAATTTTTCATTTCTTCTCTTATAGCGCCAGATTAATTGGCTTTTGAGATAAATAATTAAGAAAGGCGATGTTTGTTATAAATCTCACGTAGAAACGTGGACCGTATAATATCAATCTAAACTCTTATCTGCGAAGATGAATCTAGATCTCTTCTGGTGCGCGCTCCATGAAGATTTGGAGGTCTCACGTGTTCGGATGCATACCCTACCTGGATGTACTCAGATGGCTCCTAGATAATAGTTCTTAAATAATTACAAATACAAAATGCGGACATTTATCAAACACATTCTTTTGTTATGTCGTTTGTTTCTTTGTTTTTAAACACGTTTGTTTCCTTGAACGGTCATTGAATAAGAGAAATGGTGTAAACCAAACGTTTATTATTAATGCAGATTTGTAGTTTTATACGAGGGTAGCTGTTTATATTTCGTAAATAGCAAATAAAAAAAATTTTTCGTTATCGAAAATAGTTTTATTGCTTTTCAAAATATTCTCCTTGAAAATCAATGCACTTTTGCATTCGTTTAAACTACTCCGAAAAGCATTGCTGCCACTGTGAAGGCGGTATCTGCAAAACATGAGTTTTGAATGCCTCAACTGCCTCTTCCGGCATGGAAAACCGTTGACCACGAAGTTTATTCTTCACGTGTGGGAACAAAAAGTAATCACAGGGTGCTAGATCAGGGCTGTACGGCGGATGGGTCATCAATTCAATGTTTTGCCCCGTCAAATATACAATTGTTTGAACCAATCTGTGACAGCTAATGCGAGCTGTCACTGGTTATGGTGGAGAATGATTTGTCGTTTTCGGTTTGTTTTCCTTGTTTTTTTCAAAACTCTTTGGCAAACAAATAGTTGCGTACTATTCGGAATTGACCGTTCTACAACTCTCTAAAGGCACGGTTGCAACGTGACCGATTTTTCCGAAAAAACAGGCGACTGTTTCTTTGATGTCCTTGAAGCGCGAACAACTTTTGTTGGTTTTCATCGTGGAATACCCACACAATCGAGTGCTGTTTACTATCGGGCTCCGATTCAAGATTAATCACCGGGACGGGAGTTCTTTTTTGAGCGTTTGTCAAATTATGTGGTATCCAAGGTGAACATAGCTTTTTAACGGCTAAATGTTCATGCAGGATCTTATGAACGCTGAAGTTACTAATACCTAGAGACGCCTCGATCTCACGGTATGTCACATGACGGCCTTGCATTATCAATTCAGACACTGCGTTAATGTTTTCCGACACAACAACATTTGTGGGACGACCTTCACGAAATTCATCCTCCAAAGAACCGTCCGAGTTTGAGTTGGCTATACCAACGATATACTGTAGTTTTAGATGGTGCTTCATCACCATATAAAGAATTCACCTCGTCGATGCACTCTTATTGAGATAATACACGCCGAAAATTATGAAAAATAATTGCACGAAAATGTTCGCGAGTTAATTCCATTTATTGTTTGTTGCACTGATAGTTTCAGTGTAACAAACAATAGCAGTAGTTGAGCTCTGAATATGTCCCATACGAGTGGGAACGAAAGGTCGGCAGTTATACGAGTGACGCGGTGCCAGCCTGGAAGCCCAGAAGAAGATAGATACCCTAAAGTTCAGATACGAATGCTTAAACTTCTATAAGAGGAATTATAAAGACCCAAACATTTTCTACGTTGGAAAAGTTTCCTGAATTTTAGCATATTGCAAAATAGAATAGCATGATTATCTGCTGCACAAATAGAGAAGAAGAACAATAATATTCACGACACAGAAAATAAATGTTCTTCTGTTTTGAGATAGCACAAAAGCTAAAAGGGGACGAGCGCTATCTCCCCAGAAAGTTGTCGTTTTTCCAAGTACTGGCAAAAACGCATATTTTGTTTTTTTAGCATATTTATTTTTATCCAACTTTCATCAAGATGAAGAAAACACCCGAATGAAATTATCAATATCTGAAATTATTCACACAAACTTTGTTTTCATATATTTATCTTTGCTTTATCGAAATTACAGAAATTATTAATTGTAAAAGGTTCAAATAATACAAAGCATGGGATGTCAAAGTCCTATTTATTCGTGATGTTGCGTTCAAGTCAATATTTTTCTCCGTGTTTTAATATCTTCGATCAACGTGAAAAGAAGATTCATACGCCTGTTCGTTTCGGCATCTAAATAATTACCCAGTCGGCACTTCGCGTGACGATAATATTCGGCAGGATTCGTCGTATAGTTACAACAGTAACAACACCAGATTCGTGTACGCCGTAAAACAAGTGAGCGTCGAACGCCCAGAAGACTGTACGGACAACAGTAGGCCGCGATTTCGAGCAGTGAGCGCCCGTAACAATTGACAGGCGCACATAAAAGGTGCGACCGAGTGTGAAGATATTTCTCACGATCTTGATAATAACTCGGTACGGGTCATTTCTTTGCCTTTTTCCACCGCAACTTCTGTTCTCTTTCTCTCAAGGCGATCGCGAACGCAGTCTTAAGCATACGTCAAGTTGCCGTGATAACTTTGGGGGTCGTCTACGTGTTTATATTTTCCTTTTTCTAGCGTGTTCTTTTATGAAAACATTGATGAGCTTTAATTCTATGAAAAATATTACATTTTGAAACTTATTTAACTCTTAATTTGCTGTTTTTCAACTAGAGAGCTGGCTTTGATAAAACGAAGTGCTATAAATGTTGCAAAGTCCTGCTTTCTCTCAAGAGTTTGATAAAGTCTGGTACATGTGCAAAATTAAGAAAACTAGCTATAAAATAGTTTATTAAATTAACATGTTATGTTATAAATGAAATGTCAAACAAAACATTAAATAATATTATAGGTATTCTATGATTCAAGAATGGTACAGTTAAAATATTATTAAGGCTTATTAAAGCGTGCAGAGATCAAATGAAATCATTATATGATCTACGTAAAATAAAAGTTAAATGAATTTTTAAATCCGAGATGTCCGTTGAAACAAGTAAAGAATTATTACTAAGAAATTATATATTAATATCATACATTATAATCCAAGTTTACTTGTAATCATTATATTAATAATAATAATAAAAGCCTTTACTACTGTATCACATAGTTGATTAAAGAAGACTCTCGATATTTACAAAATAGATCCACAAATACAAGATATCCTGAAGATACTCATGGAAAAGTAAGAGACAATATTCTATAATGAATAAATCCCTGGGCAATGTTAAACTAAAACAAGGAATATTCCAAAGATGATTCCTTATGCCCACTTTGGTTCTGTTTGGCCCTGCGACCACTATTCACTATTTTAAATAAAAAAGAATACGGATACGAAATAAAATCTCAAAATATGAATTACCTTGTATAATATATGGATGATATCAAACTACTTAGATAAATAAAAAAAGAAATAAAACATCTCGTAAAATAAGTGGAAATGTTCACGAAAGACATTAATATGGAATTTAGTATAGAAAAGTGCAGAAAAAGAAGTGCTGAAAATGAGAATACATAGAAGAGAACACCACGATGAACAACGAACGATGACATCGACTATGGGCAGAATCTAAACCTATAACCATCTTGGAGTACTACAAGCAAAGGGACTTGTACATGGGCACATAAAAGAAACACTAACTGCTAAAACAACCAATCGGCTAGGGTAACTACTCAGAACAAACTTGATTACTGCAATAAACACTTATGCAGTACCTGCAATTAGTTATTCCTTTGAAATAATCAGATGGACCGCTACCAATTTGGATGGTTTCAAAAGATATGGAGGAAGCTTACGCAATTCAAAGTGCATAATCTCCGCAACTCCGTGGGGATAGTGTATCTAGCAAAAGCAACGGGAGAAAATGACACTATATCTAAAACAAGTCCATTACAGAATAACAAATGGAATCCCAAGCTATTTCTTTAACAACATGGGATACGAACCCCTTGTTCAGTGTTATAGTCAGAAATGACAAAAATGCACACCACTAGATCTCGACAATATACAAACAGCTTATAAAGGAAGGCAAGGCTGTTCTTGTTACACCTATTTTGTAAAAACACAAAAGAAATCTGCTAATAAATTGCTACAAGAAAAGCCTCTGTAAGGATAAGTGTAGTACTTCGTATAGGACAAATATTTCAGGAAAAGTCTTTGGATAATGTGCATTAGAAACTTATGAATATATTGAATTCCATTCCAATACAGTGTATTCCAGTTTAGAGCGAACTATAGTGGAAAATAAGCAATTGAATGTAAATATCCTGGGAAAGGCTCTTGTGCTGTGGAGCACCAATCCTAACATTCAGTGTAGTACCGATCAGAGATTAAGTTCTTGTTTTTGAAGTACATACGCAAGATGTAAACATAGCAGAAACGGAGTCCTGCTTACGGAGGCCAATTTCCATCGATTGCAACCTTAAAATGATGTATACATCTGAGTTTAAGCATGGCCAGACTAATATATTTGATGAACAATGCAATGGACACCCAAAAATGTCTGCACTCCAAAAATAATTAATAAAAGTATTTGGTATGCTGCACATAGAATCGTCAGATAATGACAAAATCAAAGTGAATTAAGTCTTGAGCATTCTTTCTTTAGGATGACTTTCCAGTGATTCAGTAACTGTAATTAGCGAATACCGTATAAATGCTTTAATACAACAAAACATTTCAGTAGGACTTTTTTCATATTTAAAACAAAATAAATCCCAGCTTTTTGTGTCATTGCAGAAGTTTTTATTATAATTTGAAAAGTCTAGATTAAGTAGTTTCGTTGACGACACAGAGATAGCATTTTCTTGAGATCATTAAAGATTTTGACTTTTTGAGTACGTTGGTATCTTTTTTATTGCAATATAAAGCGTACATACTATAAAAACATTATCAACATTCACATTTCACCGAACGATTGGCCTAAAGTAGGAAGGAAAAAAAATAAGAGAAAAAGATTTATGCTTGCAGTTGTTATATAATATTTGGAAAAGCACCAAGGCGGGTTTACTATCAGGTGATCGTTCGATTTACTCAACGTTCTTTTATTAGCATTTTAACGTATGTCTCACTTCGCGTTTTTTTTCCTGTTGCCGTCTGAGATACCGTGAGCATTGACTCCATCTATTTAAAGAAATGTGCATGCATGGTTATTAAATATGTTGTAATAAAACACTGCCAAAATATTTCTAAATTATGAATAAATATATTTATTACCGACAGAATGAATTTATTGAAAGTAATAGAGAAATTGTATTGTTAAGTTATTTATATATTAACTTAGAATTTATTCGGTTTCAAAAAATATATAATATATATATATATATATATATATATATATATATATATATATGCTATATATTTTTTCGATAATTATATTTTTCAACGTAAACTCTGTTAACTTCAACGTACTTGCGTCACTGTCCCCCAATGACTATATTCCATTAGAAAAATTATTACTGTTGGTATTCAATATGCAGTCATGTGCACGAAAATAGCAGTCCTAAATTTTCTTTTTTTTTTTTAATTTAATATCCCATTCAATTTACAATCTATTCACATCGGAACAATAAGTAAATATTTTAACTAACCATTTAGACGTGTAGGAAACTAACCCAGTGGTTATTTCCTATTGAATCATAGTTACAATACAACTATTTACAATTTGGGATAACACAAGTATTAACATATTTACATTACAATTATGTATGTATACCACTAGTGAAAGAAAAGAACACAATAATGCGCAAGATTAAAGTCTAACACTTCTAGTTTAAGGGGCACTATTTTGTAGTCTATAAACTAAATCGTAAGGAGTGCACCGTTTAAGTCTGCGCCTTATAATACGTTGCAGTGCTAGGTTTTTAGCAAGACTATTTGGGTGTATTATGAGTCTGTTCATACAATTCTCACTTATGTTCTCAATTTCTTGTTTAACCGAAGTTACATTCAAATCGCGAGCAATTGAACTACTTGAAACGAACCATGGAGCGCCGCTGACTACTCGAAGAATTTTTGCTTGAAATCTTTAGAGAATTTCGATATTCGAATTTGACGCAGAGCCCCAGAGTTAAGCTCCATACGTCCAAACTGGCTTGAGGATAAATCTGTACACCAAGATCTTGTTTTCAAGAGATAACTTGGATCTGTGACCAATAATCCAATAGATTTTATGTAATATGAGACCCAACTACTTCCTTTTAGCAAAGATGTTTTTTTTCCAAGTTAAGCTTCGGTCCAGGTGTATTCCGAGATATTTTACGTCTTCTCGTTGGGGTATTTCCTTATCATTTAATCTCATTGGTGGGCAAATTCCTCGTCTATTCGTGAAAGTTACGTGCACAGACTTCGTTTCATTGACTCTTATTCTCCATAATTTTAACCATTCTTGTTTACTATCTAGGTTAGATTGAAGAAGCTGGGATGCTATCAGAGGATTTTTGTGCGATGATAAAACGGCAGTGTCGTCAGCAAATGTAGCTATTAAAGCGTTGTTGGATGTGGGTAAGTCAGACGTGTATACTGAATAAAGAAGAGGCCCCAGAACACTCCCCTGCGGAACTCCAGCGTTTATGGGGTGGAATGATGAGTCCTAAATTAACACTTATAAATAACATTTACAACGGACAATTCAGATGCAGCTATATTGAAATTTTCTAAAGTCCCTGAATATATAGATTTTCGGTAAAGTAGCGAATATGATGGGGAATTACTGAGTTTTCTAGTCATGCGCTTGTTTGTCTGTGCACTAAAATAGCAGTACCATAGCTGACGGCACACAGACGTATAAAGTTCTGCCTGTTGCGGAATAATTCAACAATTTTCTAATCACACATTTCTGTTGTAATATGGTCCAAGCAAAACATTAATCGTCGGAAAAAAGAGCAATTATACTCGATCTACTTAATAGAGGCAAAAGTTACAAGTTTATGCAAAATAGGCTCTTATGTTCTGCGAAAATGATTGTAAACGCTAAGAACTGGAGAAAAGTGAAAGAAACTCGTGGTAGAAAAAGGATAACTAACCCTAAAGAAGAGAGAAACATTATAACTTGTGCAAAGAAGACACCGTTCATAAGTTCAACTGCAATAAGAGTGAGTTACACCTTCGTATAAGCATCTCTACTATTAGACAAAGATTGATTCAAAGAAAGTTGCGTCCAAGAAGGTCTAGGAAGGTACCATTATTAAATAAAAGGCAAATATAAAGTAGATTGTCGTTTACTCATCAATACGTGCAATGAGACCCAAAAGTGGCGTAATGTACTGTGGTCCAATGAATCGAAAATAGTTTTATGTAATTCCGGTGCATACCGACAACACTTACGAAGACCACCATTGACAGCATTTCAGCACCAGTACACCAAAAATATCATGCTGTGGGGGCGTTTTTCGTGGCATGGCGTAGGCCCTTTACACAAGATAGAAGGCATAATGAATGCTGAAAAAATACCACTGAGATGGTTGTATATGCAGAATAACGATCCGAAGTACGTTTCTCGTAAAGTGAAAACATGGTTTCGAAATAATAACGTTTGCGCTTTGGGTTTGCCAGAACAACCGTCAGACTTAAACCCCATTAGCATTTGCTGTTAAGCCACAAAATATTGACAATCTGTGGAGAATATTTCAAGACGAATGGCAATCAATTTCAGCAGAGACATGTAGGCAACTGGTGAACTCGTTGCCCCATATGCGTCAAGAAGTGATAAACAATAAAGATGAAGCAACGAAATATTAAGTGTTTCAATCCAATTAACTATGTAAAAACGACATTTGGTTAGTATTTTTGGCATGGCTGCTATTTTAATGCACAATTATTTTGTTTGTCCTAGAATATAAACAGTTTTATTTTCACTTTGGTATTAAGAAACCTATTTATTCATCGTTTATAAAGAGTTCAATAAACTTGAATTTCTTTTATTTAATGTATCAATCTCCTCTTTCACGTGATTATCGTCTGTAAAAAACGTCCGGAGAGGTGCTTTTCCAAATTTCTAACTATAAAAATCGGGCGAAGACAAATTCGGACTATGTGATGCGTGATCCGTCTCAAAGAATTTCCATTCGTGGTGGATGAATTGGATTTTGGCTGTTTTATGAACCTTGCACATTGTCATGAAAAAGGAGCAAGACTTTAACATTTTTTAGTCAATAACTGTACGTAATATTGTTGACATTATACCGTAGGTAACTTCTGTTATTGTAATTTTCTTTGGCATGTGTTCAACAATAATAACTTCTGCTTAATCTTAAAAGACACTGGCCATAAGCTTTCTGGGTAAAGGAAAACTCTTATGGAGCCACTACGTGAATTTCAATTTTATTTCTATTTTTCAATGGCGTACCCAAGTCTCGTCGCCTGTCATTATCTTAGAAAAAAAGTTAGCGCCTGCATCTAAAAATACCAAATCGTTCTGAGAAATTTGATGCCTAAACAGTTTTTTTCGGAAATCGGCAATCTGTTATTGTGGTTACCTTGGGCATACATTCAAGAAGAATAACTCCTGCTTGGTCTTAAATGGACTCACAACCGCACCGAAACTGTATTGACTAAAACTTCGCCTTAAAATATGAAGAAACCTTGTCTTCATACAGCAACAGAGAAGATCTTAACATTTTTTAGTCAATAACTGTACGTAATATTGTTGACATTATACCGTAGGTAACTGCTGTTATTGTAATTTTCTTTGGCATGTGTTCAACAATAATAACTTCTGCTTAATCTTAAAAGACACTGGCTATCAGCTTTCTGGGCAAAGGAAGACTCTTATGGAGCCACTACGTGAATTTTAATTTTATTAATCGTTCTGAGAAATTTGATGCCTAAACAGTTTCTTTCGGAAATCGGCAATCTGTTATTGTGGTTACCTTGGGCATACATTCAAGAAGAATAACTCCTGCTTGGTTTCAAATGGACTCATAACCGCACCGAAACTGTATTGACTAAAACTTCGCCTTAAAATATGAAGAAACCTTGTCTTCATACAGCAACAGAGAAGACCTTAACATTTTTTAGTCAATAACTGTACGTAATATTGTTGACATTATACCGTAGGTAACTGCTGTTATTGTAATTTTCTTTGGCATGTGTTCAACAATAATAACTTCTGCTTAATCTTAAAAGACACTGGCTATCAGCTTTCTGGGCAAAGGAAAACTCTTATGGAGCCACTACGTGAATTTTAATTTTATTTCTGTTTTTTAATGGTGTACCCAAGTCTCATCGCCTGTCATTATCTTAGAGAAAAAGTTAGCGCCTGCATCTAAAAATACCAAATCGTTCTGAGAAATTTGATGCCTAAATAGTTTCTTTCGGAAATCGGCAATCTGTTATTGTGGTTACCTTGGGCATACATTCAAGAAGAATAACTCCTGCTTGATTTCAAATGGACTCACAACCGCACCGAAACTGTATTGACTAAAATTTCGCCTTAAAATATGAAGAAATCTTGTCTTCATACAGCAACAGAGAAGACCTTAACATTTTTTAGTCAATAACTGTACGTAATATTGTTGACATTATACCGTAGGTAACTGCTGTTATTGTAATTTTCTTTGGCATGTGTTCAACAATAATAACTTCTGCTTAATCTTAAAAGACACTGGCTATCAGCTTTCTGGGCAAAGGAAAACTCTTATGGAGCCACTACGTGAATTTTAATTTTATTTCTGTTTTTTAATGGTGTACCCAAATCTCATCGCCTGTCATTATCTTAGAGAAAAAGTTAGCGCCTGCATCTAAAAATACCAAATCGTTCTGAGAAATTTGATGCCTAAACAGTTTCTTTCGGAAATCGGCAATCTGTTATTGTGGTTACCTTGGGCATACATTCAAGAAGAATAACTCCTGCTTGATTTCAAATGGACTCACAACCGCACCGAAACTGTATTGACTAAAATTTAGCCTTAAAATATGAAGAAACCTCCTCTTCATACAGCAACAGAGAATTCTTTTTTTTGGTTAAAAATTCGATAGTGATTTTCTAATTCCATAAAATTTTGTTTTGGTTCTGAACACTACATAACACAAAATCTTTAACAGGTTATTAAAAATTTGATAAGAGGCATTTTTGCCGTTTTTTGATTAATTCAATTAATCACAGTCTCCAACAAAATTTTCATAAATGAACAAATTAAAATAAAATTTGACACGTAAGTAGAAAAATATTGCTACTCTTCCACGTTACTAGGCAACACACAATTAATTGTTTCTGATATAACTAGTTAAATTTTTTCTAGATCCCCTCAAACGTATTTCTAATTATAAAATCCTTCATTGGCGTTAACAGCAGTCAATGAAGAACGTATACTATAAACCTCGGTTATATTTTATTGAAAACTTGCGCGTACTTATTGTTAGACATGTAACTTACATATAATAAAATGAAAACAACGAGGTTAACTTTTAATTCAGCAACTGTCGCCCTCGCCTATTCAGATCTTCAAGCGGTGACTGGTGACCCTCTAGTGTTCATTGTGAACACCGCGTCCATGACAATACTCTTGTAAGAGTATAATGGGAACAGTCTACCGAACATTAGGGCCGTTTGTTGTGTACGCGTATGCAGCAACGGAGGAACCCCGCACGCCAAAGAAAATGATCTGTCGGCCCATTTGTATGTCACGACTTGTGTTAAACTCCGAACATAATAGCTCGGCTAATTGTCATTGTATATTTTTAAATGACGTTTTATCAAGTGTTAATTACAGTGTTTAAAGTCGATGTAGGCACTGCCACATGCTTTTTAAATATTTACGGTTAGCTTTTAGGATTTGCGAAATACCAATTAGACTAGTTCAATAGGTTTAAAAAATAATTTTAGTTTCGAATATGTGTTTTGAACTCAGCAAATATCCCTTTTATGCTTTCGTTCCCCCTTTTCTTTACAAAGAAACACGCGTCCCAATCAAGATTTCACGCTAAATAAAATAAACACAAACGATTTAGTAAATCACAAGAGAAACGTAAAAAATCGACGTTAAACTACATGTGTTTGTATACATTTTATGTACACAACAATTTGTATTATATACAGGTGGTTTACGTAAATATGTATATGAATATACATACATTGCTATATGTAGGTAGATTAGTTCATTTCCAAGTTAGGGGATGTCATAAACAAGTGTGTAAACGCAGGGCGCGTCGCGTCGCGTCGTTCGACCGGAAGTGTGTGATAAAAGTAACAATGTCGACGTCCGATTAGGTTTTTATGGTCTCAGCGAATTGTTATCCCCCGTATACGTGAAATACCCCTGACTTACCGACCATGTATCCCGAGCCACAGAAAAAAATAATAACCTCTGACGTTTTTCATTCAATCTGTGGTAGTATAAAAAAGGAGAATTCGGTTGAATTTTAATATATGCGCTTGTAATTTATTACGGGAGCGATATCTATCGGCGACGAAAGAAACCAGTGTATGCGTGAGAGATAGCGGCGTGCGTGTTTCGGGCGAAGTTGGGTACGGACTCGGGATCCGGACGAACGCATTCCCCTTTTTTGACGGAGAATTTCGAACAAAAAAATGGCACGCATGATCGAATTGGTGATGCGTTAATGGCAAAATTCTGTCGTCTAAATGGGGTTGTGATTAATTGTATTTTATGGATTGTTCGGTAATTGAGAAAATAGAATCTTTTTATGCAGAATATATTTATTAAGTTGTAATTTCTTTATCCAATTTATGCAATAATAGGCACTGCTTCAATAAGAAACTTTGAAACATAATGTCAACTAAGTATGTGCGCATATAGTTTGTTAGCATTTGTTACCATATGAGAAATGGAAACTTTATGGACTAAAAAAATGTGTTCATGGGTTTCTTATCATTTGAGTGAACAACAAAATCGTTTATTTATGATGTTATTTAATAAATTTAGTAAGAATCCAGACCTAGCTTGCTTCCTTAGATAGATAATCAGTACCACGTAGAAGGTAAATACCGCCAAACTTATAACTCAGGTTGAAAAATCCTCCGGCTAAACAACAACAGAAATTTCTCGGAGGCGAGTGCGTACAAGCATATCCTATAGCTGGCATCAAGTCAGTAACGGGATGATGTTTCGCAAAAGTAGATTCTTAACTGCGACTGGTGTAAATAAATTTGTAAATAGTTTTCCTACATACGTTATTTACTTTATTTTTAATCGTACTTATCTATCCTGCATGCTACTGCGAATCCGAAGGTTTGTTCAACATTACTTATAACACGAATACTTTTAAAAACGTTTCTGGACCCTATCCAAAACCATTTATTGATATAAATAATATGTATATCATATAATAGCACCATACTCCAACTTACTACGAATGTAGGCAAAGTATAAACAATGTGAAGTTGTTATTAAATTGTTTACAGGTACGTATTAGAAAGCCCAAGGACTTATTATCAGCGTTACATGTAGCATAGACCTGATTAGAGAACTATAGAGGAGTGTTAAATAAAATTCTTAAATCTTTAATTAATATTTTACGAGGAATTTCAGCCTAGTTGACGCTGTATTTCAAATGAGTATGATGCGAAATTTTGAAAATACGAGAAGGGTACATTTATCAATATTTAATAAAATCTGGATCTCCCTACATCATATGTTTACCATTCGCAAATTAATGTATTCAAATTCATAACAATCCATTTTAAATTCATAAACTAGCAAAACATGCAAGTTTTAACTACGAAAACTATAATTTTGTTAAATAATTACACTTCACAGATTATGTATAGACGTGGGATGTCCTTTAAGTTTTGCATAGTGGGACATAGAGAGTTAGCCTAAATCCAAAGTTTCAGTACGGTACATGTAGTGTTATAGCTACAACAAACTGTCAAAGTTGACAAGTTAGATGAAAAATGGAAATAAACCGAGAACATTTCCGCGGAATAAATTTTTATAAATTTCGAAGACAATTATCTCAACAAGAATGCCTCGCCGAGTTGGTTTCTGTTTTCGGCAACGAAGCACCACAATAATTTCAATAATTTCCCGTTGGTATGGAGAATTCAAACGTGAAAGGATTGGTCTTAGCGGCGATCCAAGGGCAGGTCCACCAAAAACGGCAGTCACTCAGGAAAAGTCGATGCAGTGCGCAAGAC
>JAVIWB010000198.1:0-13951 GCA_031893035.1 Dermolepida albohirtum | reverse complement strand
CCCCTTAGAATTGGTATAAAAATTCCGTTCTGGAGATTTTTCCCTCAAAGATGAGCAACGTTCTGGTCGGCCTACTGAAGTTGATGATGACCAAATCAAAGTCATAATTGAAGAGGATCGTCATATAACTGTTCGAGAGGTTGCGGAGAGGCTACATGTATCGCACACAACAATTGAAAAACATTTAAAATGTCTTGGGCTAGTTAAGAAGCTTGATATTTGGGTACCTCACGAATTGAAAGAAATTCATTTAACACAAAGAATCAACTTTTGCGATATGCACCTTAGACGAAATGAAACCGACCCTTTCTTAAAAAGAATCATCACTGGTGATGAAAAATGGGTCCTGTACAGTAACATAGTTCGAAACCGATCATGGAGCAAACCCGATAAACCAGCTCAAACCACATCGAAAGCTGAATTGCATCCAAAAAAGATCATGCTGTCAGTTTGGTAGGATTACAAAGGTGTTGTGTTTTTTGAGCTGCTTCCAAGGAACCAAACGATCAATTCTGATGTTTACTGTCAACAATTAATAAAACTGGATGAAGCAATCAAAGAAAAACGGCCAGAATTGTCAAATCGGAAAGGTGTAGTTTTCCACCAAGATAATGCAAGGCCTCACACATCTTTGGCAACTCGTGGGAAACTATTGGAGCTTGGCTGGGAAGTGATGCCATATCCCCCATACAGCCCTGATCTAGCACCATCTGATTACCATTTATTTCAAAGTACAGAATTCTTTGAATGGTAAAACTTTCACAAATGACGATGACCTTCACTCGCACCTGGTTCACTTTTTTGCTGATATGGACCAGAAATTGTATGAGCGCGGAATCATGCAGCTGAAAGAAAGATGGCAAAAGGTCATTGAGCAAAATGGAAAATATATAATTGATTAAAAACTATTCTTTGTTTAAAAGAAAAGTGTTTTATTTTATACTACAAAACCGAAAGTACTTAGTTGCCAACCCAATACAAGAATTATCACGTATTGGGAAATATAAACATGGAGAATGACGCCGTGTTTAGGAATAATAGACGTTCTTTTACGAGTATAATTGTTATTCTTTCGAAAAGAAAAGTATTTTATTACTCTCCGTTACTACAAAAATCACATAATTAACATAAAAATTATTCTTTTGCTCTTTTTATATTCTATTCGTATTGTATCGTATCGTTTCAGAGTATTTTCCGCCCAACAATAACCCTCTGTTTAATGTTGTCAGGTTTCTGTCACAACCGCATATTTTTTTCCGCGTAACCATCCATCCTTGATCTGATTCTTGGCGTTATGCTGCTTATCATCTCCAAAATGATTTTCACATACATAGAGAAAGACACACACACACACAGATGTATATATATATATAGTATATATTGGAATTGGCATTACATATCTCAAACGGGAGTACAATCTTCGTTTGTCTGTTATAAAGCAAACGCAATTCTCTTAACTCATCAATAGTGTACGCAAATTAATTGTTACTTATTGTATAATCACCGCAAGTGGTTCGCATAGTACACATACATATTTCATACGGTTAATGGGAAATAGATACGAGGAAGATAAATATAGAGTAACGTATAAAACTGTTACTACTGATTTATGATGAAATTAAGTGGTTAGTTTCCGAAAGTGTTCCAGAATTGGCCAGTCTTATTTAATTAGACACAATTAAATTTGTTCGACACACATACACACACACACTCACACACACACACACACATATATATATACATACATATATATATATATATCAGCACCTATAAAAGAGAACAAGATCTTTGTTTGCATTCACTGTTTTGTGATAATGAAGAAAACGCATTTGATTGCCTTCGTACTAGGTGAGTGATTTTTAGATATTGTATGTTAATAAATACTTATCTTTAATTAAATATGTACAAACGGTATTCTATATATAGTATATTATCCAACCCCTTCTGCTATTATTAATGTTATTGATGTTTCGTTTCACTTTTCTAAATACTCGCATGAATTGTTTTTTATTTAATTTAAATCGAACGCATTAACAGCTTGATTTTATTTATTTTGAGACGTTTATCGTTGTTAATTGCATCGGAAATCGAATTATGATGCAATACATTTATTTGATATTAAACTTGTTAATTTTTAATGTTATGGCAGATACGTAAATGTAAGATCAATTTATAATAATTTGCGACGATCTTTTCTTAGTCGCCTTTAAGTATCATGAGTTTAATTGGTAATTTATATAATAAAAACGAAGGATTTTAAGTAGTGATAATGTAATCATTAGCGAATATAACTTCAAACACAATCAGAAATCGGTTTATAACTAAAATTAATCGGAGAATATATTTCGAAAATATGAAATTAAATACTAAAAAAGATTTTTTTTAGTGTTTAATTTTCATTTAGCATAATAACTCAATGAAATCGCAATTGTGTTTTGTTTTAAGTTCGTAACTTTAGAAATATTTTCTTCTCTTGTTAGTACTCTAAAATATATTTTGATTTCCGGTTTAAGACGATGTTCTTGGAAGTAGAAATACCAATCGAAGTGTGTAAATTTGATCAATAAGGTTGATATATAACCCCTTTCCACATTAACTTCTGTAAATTCTGTATACGCATTTCGACAACCAAGTTGTCATCATCAGCAGATAATTTCAAAGTGTCGCAAAACAAACTCCGTACGCGATCCACACCGTTCAAAACCAAGATGTGCACATCTTGGTTGTGCGACACTTTGAAATTATCTGCTGATGATGACAACTTGGTTGTCGAAATGCGTATACAGAATTTACAAAAGTTAATGTGGAAAGGGGTTATATATCAAGCCTTTATAATCAAGTCAATCAACCACAGGCTCCATCAAATTCAACTAGAAGTGTGTAAAAAATTTTTAATTTACATAATACATGATTTTGTATAATACATGATTTGGTTTCTTCACCCATCCCTCATTTTAATGTTGTCAAAACTTTTCCAAAAGCAATTTCTTTTGTTACATTATTGTTTTTGCTTTCTTAGAATATTTTCTTTTTAAATTTCTTGTTCTTCTTTCTTACTTAGGTTTGCTATGTAAATTAATCGGAGAATACATTTCAAAAATATGATTAGATGAAATCTTTTTCAGTATTTAATTTTCATGTAGCATAATAACTCAATAGAATCTCAATTCTGTTTTTTTAAGTCCGTAACTTTAGAAATGTTTCTTCTCTTTGTTAGTTCTTTAACTCTTTCAGGGTTGGTGGTCAGTTATCTAACCACCTATTTAAGAGTTCTCAAAACCACTGTTTATGCCGTCTGATGCCAATTTGCTAAGCAATTCCTTTTTTTAAAGTCGTCGTTGATCGTTTAATTCGAAACTTTTACTCCAGGGCATGCTGGGTAGATTAACAGATTTATTTGAAAATGTGGAAATGTGTTGTTTTTCAACGGGACTTTCCCGAATGTAATAAAAATGAGTGTTTATTATTTAACGAATTCGGTGTTACTCTATGGTATAGTGTCCGTTTAATTATTTTATAACAAAAGTATTATAATATATTATATAATCTACCATAAATAAGGTAAGTAGCACGGTGGTTAGATTACTAACCACTGTGGCTATAGTAGGTTTCATAAAATACATATTTATGTTGCATTATAAGGATGCCGCGTGTACTTAATGAACGTGATATAGAAGATATTTGGTTGGAAAGTATACCTTCTGATTGCGGAAGTGTGTGCAGTCTTAAATCAGATGAAGGAAAAAATTATGAGATGCAAACGGACCCGATGGTGCTCGATGACATAACTTCTGGGCTCCAGCTAAATTTTAAAGATTTTCAAATTTGCCTGACACTACTGGTAGTGCCACTACGAGTGCTTCATTTACTCAAACTGTTATGAGAGAACCAAAATGGAAGAAAATTTTCAGAAGGGGGGAACCGGACAAGTACACTGTGGGTAGGGGTGTGCCAAACGATATAATAGAGTTAGAGGATGTCACACCTACGCCTATTGTGTAGATTTCGATATATATACTGGCAAGGATAGTGACAAAGTACAAACTGATCTCGGTGGTAAAGTTGTTCGACAATTTTGCATGGTCAATAAGGTTAATATATAACCCCTTTCCACAATTAACTATTTGTAAATTCTGATACGTATTTCGCAAGTTGTCACAAAGTACAAACTGATTCGGTGGTAAAGTTGTTCGACAATTTTGCATGGATCTGAAATTGAAAAATCACCAAAGTCTTTATTTATAATTATTTCAATATCTATGCCTTGCAGGAGATGGATCTTTGAAAAATCACAAAGATTTATAATTATTTCATATTTGCCTTGCAGGAGACTTGTACAAAGAAAACTATTTGCTTGTGGTACCGTAACTCATGTCGTAAATATTAACCTATACTAAAAGAAGACAATGCTCTAAACAAGGGAGAACACGATTACAGAGTCAGTGACATAAATATCGCCTTTCTGAAGTGGAAAGACAAAAGATCAGTTTTCATGCTTACGAACTACATAGATCCGAGAAAGACTGGTATTGTTACTAGCAGGGAGCCAAAAATGAAATAGCTTGTCCTGAAGCTGTGATACAATACAACAATTCTATGAACTATGTGTACAAATTCGACCAACTGTTGCTATAGACCGGAAATCACGTAAATGAATAATCGAATATTTTTTCACTTTTTAGACTGTGCTATCACAAACTCCTACATTGTGTACATGGAAGCAGCTCAGTAACAAAAATTTTCGAAGAAGTGTTTACTAAAGGATTCTGACTCCAACTCAGGTGAAGAACTCTGAATTATACTCTAAATGCTCCCACAATAGCTATGCATCTTCTCCTGTACAAATAAAGCGGCACAAACCAACTGTACCAACAGAATTACGTCTTGAAGGTAACATGCATCAGCCAGAGCGAACCACATCTTGAAGATGCGCAAAATGCAGCACTAAGAAAAATCCGGTGCGTACTATATGGCAATGTGGCACCTGTAAAGTCCCTCTTTGTATACGAAAATATAAAACGTGTTTTTGAGATTTATATATCTATAAATAAAAACTTTTAAATCGCAAATTATAAACATAGTCCTTGTATAATAAATCTCTAATGGGTAATTAAGAAATTCCAAGTGAAACCATAAAAAATATTTATATTAAAAACTGGAATTTTAGCTGCAAACATATTTTCCGAAATGTTATTTAAAATTTTATTTTGTTTCGATCGTGATGAATTTTATACAATGTGTATCAGCCAAATGGAATAAATTCGATAATAATTAAATGGAAGGCTGTTCGAAAAAACGCTCGGACACGTCGATTGGGATTTTTAGTTGCGTATTTTTTTAAATAAAAAGTTTATGTACAAGGTATGTCATGTAAAAGTGGTCAATACCAACTTTCTTATTTTAAATGCAACACCCTGTCAAATATTAAATTTTTAGATTCTTTAGAAAATTCCAGACATATTTCATGTACAATGTCCTATACCTATCTTCGACTGTTTCGGAAATATTAAATGTTTTCAGATTAATAATTTTGTTTACAATTAAAATAAGATTTTCACATAATAGTTTGTTTACCGAACTATTAAGAGAAAATCTTTAATTGTACTTGTACTTCGTTTTAAAATACCTTGCCTTAGCAAAGTGTTGTCAGTGTCATAGTGTTGTCAGTGTCATAACTGTTTGAATTTCGTTAACTACATTTCAGCAAAATGGTTCATTTAACAGAAATGCACAAAATAACAATTCTACAGATGATTGGTTATGGAGATAACACAAGGACACAAATGGAAGTTGCTCACTTATTTCATGAGAAATTTCCGAATTTGCCGCCTATATCCCAAGGAACAATTAGTAAAATAGAAAAGCAGTTTCGCGAGTTTGGACATGTAAGGCAAATAAAAAAAGCAGCTGCGAATGCAGTAAGTAATGATACCAAACTGGATATTGTGCTTGAGTCTGAAGAAAACCCGCATACTTCTAGTAGACAAGCAGCGTCAATGTTCGATGTTTGCCATTCATCGATTACTCGCACATTAAAAGAAAATAAAATGATCAATAAGGTAGATATATAACCCCTTTCCACATTACCTTTGTAAATTCTGTATACGCATTTCGACCGTGTTTTGCCAGGTGCGACACTTTGAAATTATCTGCTCATGATGACAACTTGGTTGTCGAAATGCGTATACAGAATTTACAAAGTTAATGTGGAAAGGGGTTATATATCAACCTTATTGATCAAGTCAATCAACCACAGGCTCCATCAAATTCAAAATAAAATGCATCCCTATAAAATTATACCAACTCAGGAGCTCATGGAAGACGACTTTGATAGGAGAACGTATTTGTGTGAACAAATGATGACAATGTTAGATAACAATGTGATCCAATTAGAACATATTTTATTTTCTGATGAGTGTACCTTCACGCTTCACGGTCATGCTAATCGTCAAAATTGCCGCTATTGGTCCAGGGAAAATCCTCACTGGATGAGGGAAGAACATACGCAATACCCTGAGAAGGTTAATGTTTGGGCAGGAATTGTTGGAGACCATACCGTAGATCCTTTTTTCATTGATGGAAATTTGAATGGCGACAATTATTTAGCATTGCTTCAAAATAATCTCGTGCCAGCTTTGACAAACTTATATCCTGATCTAGCAAACCCACAAGTTCCAGTAAATACGGTGTGGTTCCAGCAAGATGGAGCACCACCCCATTACCAAATCAATGTCCGGCAGTACCTCAACCAAATATTCCCGAATCGGTGGATAGGTTGTCGAGGATCGATGGAATGGCCAGCACGACCCCCTGATCTAACGCCATTAGACTTCTTCTTATGGGGATATGTCAAGAGTATAATATACAAAACTAAACCCCTCGACTTAGCTGACTTAAGAAGACGAATAATAGTTGTGATTAGATCGGTCACACCTGAGATGTTGAGCAACGTTAGAAAAAATTTTTATTTAAGATTAGGATGTTGTCAAGACGTTTGCGGCGAACATTTTGAACATCTATAGTGACATTAATGTTTTTCTTGTTATTTTTTACATTATCAAAAATTTTTCAAATTAATCTGAAAACATTTAATATTTCCGAAACAGTCGAAGATAGGTATAGGACATTGTACATGAAATATGTCTGAAATTTTCTAAAGAATCCAAAAATTTAATATTTGACAGGGTGTTGTATTTAAAATAAGAAAGTTGGTATTAACCACTTTTACATGACACACCCTGTTTATAAACTTTTTATTTTAAAAAATACGCAACTAAAAATCCCAATCAACGTGTCCGAGCGTTTTCTCGAACACCTTTCCATTTAATTATTATCGAATTTATTCCATTTGGCTGATACACACTGTATATGTACGTGCGCGGGTATTTTCTTTTTTCCGCACAATTATTTCAAATAATCTAAACTGGAAATCTAAAGATAACTTCCTCTACAATATATACACTGCAATTACACGCAATTCCGCAAAAAAATAGATACTAAAAACCGGTGGTCTAACATTCCAATAGAATTTATTGCATGATTCCGTTTAAAAATACTCTTTCGAAGAACATAAACAGTATGAAACATTTTTTATCCTTTTCTTTTTCATAATATTCCCACAATTTTACCTAATACTGTTGCCAAAAATACGTTAGTTATTCACCGTTGAATTATTTGGTTGCGTTTTAATATCTTAATATTCTGCGTTTTTTATTTTTTAATGTTCTTTCGAACAGGCTACCGATCTTTGCAATTTCAGGGATTGTAAAAAAAGTATTTGAAAACAGTCCAAGAGTTTTAGTAATCTTTAAACTGATATAGATTTTACTTCCTAAAATTACAAATTGATTGATTTTGATTGATTGATTTGATCTTTATTAGTAAAAGGTTTTCCAATAAGAGTGATATGATTTCTTTAAAAAAAAAACACATTTATTGTTAAGAAAATTCAAAAGTTTTTTATTTAATGTGAAGTACAATCGATACAATTAAGTTCTAAATAAAACGTCATTCAAATGGCCTCCGCGACTTCTTCTGCAGGAACGAATTCGATGAACCCAATTTTCGAGCACTTTTTCCACTAAATCTAGTCATATGTCATGAATGGCACGTTCAATATTGACTTGTAAAGCTTGAAGAAGGTCTGGTTTATTTCGATAGACCAATGACTTCAAATAACCCCACAAGAAATAGTCTAATGGTGTTAAATCACAACTTCTTGGAGGCCATTCAATATCACAATTTCTTGAAATAATCGAATCTCCAAACTTTTCTCGCAATAATTCTATTGTTGTATTTGCTGTGTGGCGCGAAGATTTTCTTCGCACCAGAATCGACAATTTTGTTTATTTACCACACCATCCAGATGAAAGTGAGCCTCATCAGAGAAGATGATTTTTTTAAAAAAATCGTTATCGTTTTCAACTTGTTCCAAGGCAAAATCAGCAAATTCACGACGTTTACGGTGGTCCAATGGCTTCAGTTCTTGAGTGAGAACAATTTTATAGGGATGCAAACCCAAATCCTTTCTCAAAATTCGCCAGGTTGTGGTTTGTGACAGTCGCAATTGTTGAGAACGTCTTGAAATCGACAAATTACGATCTTCAGTAACACTTGCCTGAACGGCAGCAATATTTGCATTCTTCGAGCGGTTCTTTGTCTTATTGGCACTTGAAAATTATGTAAAGAAAATGTAACCTCAAAATTTTTAACAATTCGACGAACAGCGAGCGCACTTGGACGATTATTACGACCATAAAATGGCAAAAGCGCACGAAAAGTTGCAATTGGAGAACGATTATTTTGATAATAAAACTGAATAATTTGTAAACATTGTTCTTGCGTATATCTGTCCATGATGAGATTATAAACACTACTGAATACAATGAAAAACAAATGACAGATCATGACATATTACAAATGGCCGAAATGTCACTTCAACATCATATCATCCCTATTGGAAAACCTTATATTTTAAATACTTTTAAAATTTGCATTACAATAAAAATTTTACAAAAAAGGTAGAATTTTATGAATTTAAAATTAAAACTTTAAGTTGATTTCAACAAAATTAACACATTGTCTTTCAAAAATATAATAATTTCTTTGAGTTTTTAACTCATTTGGGATTTCATTATACAATTTAGGTCCCTTATAGAATAGTGAACGCTGCATTGCTGTTGACGTTGTTCTTTGTAGTCTAAAATTTTCGGCGTTTCTAAGCTCATACGGCTGTATTCAGTATTTGATAATGAAAGTTAGAGCTCAATTTTAACGGAAATTGTGGTTGATTAAATTAATCAAAAACCCCTTTTCACAATAATTTTCGTATTATGTAAAGATGTTTCGACAACTAAGTTTACAACAGCAGATAATTAAACAGTATCGCTCCTGGAATTTTGGAAAAATCTGCACGGGGACAAAATTCGTATTAGATTTAAATCTCGGTATGTGAACAACACCGCGACAGGTGACGAGGCTTGGCTGTACTATTACGATGTGCCGACCAAAGCTCAAAACAAAGTTTGGGTCTTTGGTGATGAGGACACACCTGTAATTGTCAGAAAATCCCGACGCAATTTTTCCTCATGGGGTTAGAGGTAAACAAAGAAATATTTGCTACCATCTAAGTCCAAAGAATTCTTTGATATATAGATCCTATGAAGATCTCTCCATCTACTACCAATTATTCTTGTTGGCGAGAAACGGTCTCTAAAAGTAACAAACTGAACAGCACGATCTTCACGATCAGTCTGGAACATTCGGACCATAAACGTAGTCGTTGTCATGTTCAATGAATGAAAATTCACCAATCGGAAGCATTTTATTAATACGCTATATTTTTAACATAAATTCATTTAATGATATTTTGATATTAAAAATTATTTAGGTTAGAATGATTAGGCAATTATAAATATAGTTACAACGTATAATTTTAGATACATAAGCAACTTGACAGTTGATTTATTTCCACACACGATATAGGAACAAATAATATTATTTTTCAATATCAAGGTTACATTACGACTTCAGTATGTGCATATTTCTGGAGCATTACTCATCTATAATCACCATATCGTTTATGAAATGTTCTGATTAAAATTTCTTGTAATCTCGAATTAAATTATTATTCCACTTCCAGTTATATTTATTTTATATTTAGAATTTAAACACAGATGTGATTGTAGGATATCACATCGCTAGTAACATGAATGAATTAATCAATCGTACGACCAATGTCCTAAAAAAGTCATACATACTAATATGACGTGATTAGATTCCTTAGTTTTTCAACTATATAATGAGCACGTTTTTCGGAGCCTCAAAAAAAAAGAACACGCCGCGCACTTGATGTTTTATTGCAAAGCTTATCTGTCAAACATTGACGAAGTCGTAAATTCTCTTCAATGTATTATTTGCCGAAATTTAAATTGTTTTCAAAGACTTCCGACGAAACCTCAAGCAATGCGAATAAACGATAATCATTACTTGACATTTTATTAAACATTTTATCTGACTTCAACGATTCGACATGATGTGAGAATTTCTATAATTAGGATGTAAAATGAATATTTTATTCAAACTGCAATTTTTTTACCTAACTTGAAATTAACTGATACCAAATCATAAATTAATCAACTCTTTGAGTAATATAACATAATTAAATCAACGATCATACATTAAATATACAAAAATAAAATCAAATTAAGTTTGACAACAGCTTTTTGAAAGGAATAACATACTATATAAACAATTTTGGATTTCAGTACGTGGGATGTCTTTTAAGTTTTGCATAGTGGGTCATAGAGGGCGCCACTAATCAAATGTCAGTACTAAAAATTAACCTCCATCTTTAGTTAACCTAAATCCAAAGTTTCAGTGCGATACGTGTAGTGTTGTAGTTACAACGAACTGTCAAAGTTGACAAATAAAATCGTGAACATTTTCGTGAAGTAATAATCTCAGCAAGAATACCTCGCCGAGTAGGTTTCTGTTTTCGGCAATGAAGCAGCACATCAGTCAACAATTTTTCGTTGGTATGGATAATTCGAACATAGGCGAATTAGTCTTGGCGACAATCCAAGAGCAGGTTCATCAAAAATGACAGTCAATCAGGAAAACGTCGATGCTGTACGCAAGATCATCAACGAAGATCGACATGTGACATATCGCCAGAGTGAAGCATTATTGGGAATTTCAGAAACCTCAATTCAAAAAATTTTCCATAAGGAAATGTGCGTAAAAAAATTAGTTTCCCATTGGATACCGCATCTGTTGACGGAAGAACAGAAAGCAGCTAGAGTGAATTGGTGTAAAAAAAACTAAATCGTTTCAACGCCGTACAATATTGTCAGTGGTGATGAATCTTGGAATTACCCATACGAGCCAGAAAATAAACGCCTCTCGTCTGTTTGGGTGTTCCATGGTAAAGAAGAGCCGACTAAAGTCATCCGCTTACTCATACGAGCCAGAAAATGAACCTCGGTCATCTGTTTAGATGTTCCATGATTGTACACATCTTTTTCTTTAAAAAAAATGAGGTATTAACAGTGGATAAGATTTTATTTGCAGTAAATCAAGATAGAACTTGCCAATTCTCAAACGTACAACATTGTAAAAGTTGTTAAAGGAAGGGTTGTTACATGGAGATGGCGCTACCTTCGTTAAACAAAAAAATTCAAAAAACAGAATAGGAAAATTTATTACCTGTATGAATCATGGTAATTGAAGGATATACTGTGCAAAAAATATGGGTGGATGAAACGGTGACAAGCCCAAAGCAAACTTTACTAGGACATTCGACAGATCTTAAAAATGCTGGAAAAGAAAGACGATTGATTGTTTTTCACATTGGTTCGGAAGATATTTGTCGAAAACGGTTTGTTGTTTTTCGAGTTAAAAAAGATTACCACGAAGAAAACATCTTTGAAGAATGGTTCGAAAGAGCAGTGCCAACTTTGGGAGATAATTGCGTAGTTATATTAGATAACGACTTATATAAAGTCAATCGTCAGAAATTATTTCACGTATCATTGAATAATGTTATAAAATATAACTGATTACCTGCTATTAAACATATCAAAGGAATAGGAAAAAAATGTGGGAGTGGGACCATCCATTACATATGTAAATAGTATGCTACAGAAAATAGTAAAACTGTTACTAAAATATGAAAATATATTCGTTAATTCATTAATATGCCTTATTTAAACTGTTTTTAAGCGCAAGTTTACTTAAGAAAAATTCGTGTTCTTTCAGGATTCGTAATTCTCGGAGGGTCCTGCGCTCCCGCCGGCATTCGACAAGGTGGTTGCATTTCTTCTCCTGGTTGTCAGTTATCAGGACCTATTTGTGTAATTGATGAATATGGTTCAACGCAAACCTTTGAACATCAATGCATGGCCGACCTAGCTTCTTGTCGTAAAGGCACTTGTAAGTATTAATTATATATTATACAGATTATTACAAATAATAAAATTAGGACAATACATTTTTTTTTATTACTTTTCAACGTACATCTCTTCCACTTCGACGTACTTGGTTCAACGATATTAAAGTTATACACATCTATCGCAGAGAAAACGGAACTTTTTAAAATAAAAACAAAAGCTTACTATTTTTGGTAAAATTAATTTATTTTATTCAAAGTAGTCGCCTTCGGCCTCGAAACAACGTTTTGCACGGTCAATTAACAACTTAATTTGGTCAAAATTATAAATTCACAAATACCAGGTTTGTTCAAAAGAAAAGGTGAATTTTGAATTTTTTTTTGTCCCCTTCAAAGTAATTCCCCTCAGATATAATGCACTTATACCAGGGCTTCTTCCAATCCTCGAAGCACTTCTGAAATGCGCTTTTCGGTATGGCCATCAGCTCGTTCTTCGATTCTGACTTTATCTCATCAATTGTGGCAAAACGCTTTCCTTTCATTGGTCTCTCAGTTTTGGGAATAGGAAAAAGTCGCAGGGAGCCAAATCTGGTGATTAAGGTGGTTGAGGCATGATTAGGGTGTTGTTTTTTGCCAAAAAATCACGAACAAGCATTGATGCGTGAGCTGGTGCATTATCGTGATGCAGAATCCATGATTTTTTTGTTTCGTTTGAGCCGTATTGCTTCATGCAATGATGCACCACGCCATTGTAATCGAAGAAAATAGTGAGCTAAACATTCACATTTCATCGAACTTGGCGTGCATTTTCTCGGCCTTCTGTAAAGCGCTTGTACCACTTATAAACACTTTTTTTGAGACAAAGTGGACTCGCCGAATGCCACAGTCAACATTTCAAGTACCTTGCAGCACTTTATTCTATTTTTAACGCAAAATTTAATGCATATTCTTTGATCCATGTTTTTCAAAAGTCAAAAATCGAAGAACACGCACAAACGTGACTAAGCTTTTCAGTTGTCAACAACAAACTACTAATCCAAATTGGCTGATAATGCCAGCATATGACTAACACATGTGTACTAACATAACAAAAAAAAATTTCGATAATCGAATGTACACAGCGCGCGAAAATTCAAAATTCACCTTTCCTTTTGAACGAACCTCGTAATTCTGAAACTTCGAAAACTATCAACTGCGAAAATTCGTAGAAACGAATTTTAAAATGAGAACACGCTTTTCGCGAACCAGACAATTGTCCGTCGTCACATTTTATAAATTTTCGCATTGTTCATAAATCTACATTAATTGTTACTAATTTATACGTACAAACTAACTTAAAGTGGTCGAACTGAAGGTCGCAATGGTGACAACACTCATTAAGAAATTTCATAGATACTATTATTTATATTTTTGTCAAATGACGCTTCTAATATAGTAAATAACGCCTTAAACGAATTTGGATTTAAAAAAATGCGAAATCATATAATTTCAATGGATTAAATACAAGAACTTTCTTCTGTTTTCCTCATGTGTTTTAATTACACAAAAGAAGTACATACACAC
>JAVIWB010000197.1:0-14062 GCA_031893035.1 Dermolepida albohirtum | reverse complement strand
GCACAAAACATATACGTATTAAATGCTACTTATAAACATACATAGCTATATTTAATAATGCTATCATACATTGTCTTAGAATAAAAAGGAATGATTTAAGTATTGGGCCAAAATAGTACATGTTTTTAAGAGATTTCATTGGTTTTTGAACAAGCAAAATTGATATGGAAAAATAAAAAGTTTAATTACATATTTGCGTTTGTTTACTATATTTTACCGTATTATTAAATAAATTCAAAAGGTCACATCTAAGAGAATTTTTGATGGACGCAATTGCAAATGTTACAATGGGTAATTGGAAAAATCGTATTAACTATATGATTAAAGTAGCAAAAAGAATGTGTGACTTAGATGAATTATTGGATGATATTGTGGAACCATTTATTATTTATGTTGAAAACAGTGATAGTGAAAGTGATTTATTATTGTCCAGCGCAAGTGAATCTAATTAGTTTATGATGCTGTTTCTATATTCATAATCTTTGTTGTATTTTCGATATATTTATATAACGAATTTTAAGTGGTTTACATTTTACCTTGAATTTCACAAATAAATTTGACATGAATATCAATAATGTATGATTTACAAATATATTACTTTCCAATTAATTAGAAAATTTCATGAAATATAAGCTGGAGTTTATATGAAATAAGTTATGTCTGGCATAATATTTAATTTTAATTTTTGAGATTGTACGTATTAATCCCAAAAGTAACTTTTGTACAGTCATAATTAATTCCATTAAAGTAAATTATTTTCACTTATAATAAACAATAAAATTTAGTATTGGCAAACTACTACATTCACAACTGTTTACGATTAAGATTTATGATAAATTACATTTTTAAGTTGTGTTCCGGGTTTTAGCGGGATATTTGAATCGCTCCATATTCTCTTATTCTGAGACAAGGTAGAATAATACACTAATAATAATAATAATATTATCAGTTATATTAACAACATTAAAATTAATAGTAATAGTAAGACGAAATTAATTAGAAATCTTAGTGGTCTCTATCGGAAGGTAGTATTATATAAACGTTCCAAGTGATTAATTTTGAAGTTACCTCCATAAAATTTAAATAAGTCAACTTAACATTAGAAGTCGCTTTCAGTCAGTGCAAATCATCTGTAACTGCAAACAATTAAAATTTTTGGTGGCAAAAGTGATGTGAAGACAACTCAATAGTGTGGTTTAGGGGTAGAAATACTTAACGGGTACGAATATCTTTTTTCTACTGTTAAATTCAGTATTAACTTTACTTAAGGAAAGATAGTAAGCTAGTACTATCATAAAAAATACAGTGTCTAAAACCCGTCTGTAAAGTTATAATTTGTGTTTTTATTTACAATTCAAGTTAACAAGCTTCTAGAATGGTAAGGAGAAATTGATTGATTAGTTAAGACAAAGTATTGAATACCTAAATTACAGAGTGAAGCAGATAGGAAAGTGATAGCGACTGTTATAAATAGTATTCTAATGTCCAATACAAGAAGAATGACAATAAGACAATTAAATTTAAATTTTGGACAACTAGAAGGTTATGAAATTCCACACCAAAAATTCGGTTGTATTACATTAGAACAGTTCCTTCGAACTTTAAAAGATAAAGTGATGGTAGGTACAGTCTATTAATTTTACCATATAAGACTAGATTTATAATCTATCTATAAACTTACATTTAAATTTTCTTAAATTAATCAATTTAATTTTATAGGTTACATACTGTTTAAATGCCATTTAATCATATTTGACTATTAAACATAGACAAGACTGGCAATTTTAAGTTGAGGTTGGTTATGATCATTTACTGTTATATAAAATATATGTTTGTATAGAGATTATAAACTTACAACATAAACAACATATATAATTATATAATTTATCAAAATTAAGTAACATTTTCTGTGGTAGATTTCATATAATTACTTTATATTTTAGCAGAACGGAGTATTTAGAAACAGAGAAACAAAATATTTTTTTAAGTGATGCACCATTTTTAAATTTCAACACAAAAACTCAGTTGTGTAATTTTCATAAAATATCTTTATTTAAAAATAGTAACAATTGCTTCAGCATTATGGCTTCTTAAGACAAAGGTAAATCTAACACAAAAGAAATATATTCTAAAGTATTTTCAGAGTGGGAGTGATATACAATAACAAGGAAATAAGTTTAACAGTGGAGAACTATTCAAATCTATCTGGTCATTTAATAAATTATTACAATTACGATAACTTCATCCCTTTATTTTACAAATGTAGAATGGTCAACTCTGAATTAAAAGAATAACAGGTATTTAAATGTATTGCATAATCTGAATCATTTTTGTTATGATTAAAACTTTTTTTTGTGTTCTGATTTCCCTGTTTCCGTAGATGTTCCAGTTTGACCGATATATACCTTAGAGCAATCACCACAAGAAAGCTCTAAAATATATATTGGTCAAACTGGAAGATCTATGGAAACAAGGTTATCAGAAGATAAAAGAAAACAAAAATGATTCCAAATATGCAGTACATTTAGTACTTGTAATCATTCTTTTAATTCAGAGTCCATGGAAACTATAGAATTAAACAAACACGACAATTTTGGAGTATTTAATTGTACTGCATAGTTGAAATCATTTTTGTTATGATTAAAACTTCTTTCTGCTGGAAACAAGGGTATCAAAACATAAAAAAAGTTTTAATTGCAACAAAAATGATTCCAACTATGCAGTATATTTAAATACTTACAACCATTCTTTTACTTCAGAGTTTATTATTCCACATTCGGAATATAAAGGGATAAAGTTATTACTTGAAACTATAGAAGTAAACAAACATAAAAAATGTAATAATTTATTACATGACCAAGTAGATTTCAGTAAATATCTACTGTTAAACTTATTTCGTTGTAATAAAAAAATGTATGTATATCACCCCCACCCTGAAAATAGTTTAGTTGACTAGAATATATTCTCAACCCCTTGCCACATTAATTTTCGTATTCTGTATACGTATGTCGACAACTAAGTTGTCATAATCAGCAGATAATTAAAGTGTCGCACCTGGTAAACTACGGCTAAAATTACCCGTACGAAAAGGAACTCCGTACGCGATCCGTACCGTTGAGAACCAAAATGTACACTATATTCGTTTCACAAGATTTTTAAAAATTGTTATACTTAAACTAAGATGAACGACATTAAAAAAGGAACACGGACATGACCGATAACTACCTATATGTGATTTATTGCACTATCTCTTTTTTTGTCATTTAGCAGACCGAGAAAAGGCGACATATTCGGACCCCCATCGAAGTTCAACACATGGCCCCTATTCTTCAAAATGTACATACTTTCTCATACGTATCTAATTCGCGATAATTATACACGTTCTTGATCAAATGCAAGGAATCTGCGTTAACACTATGATTACAATTCAACACATGTTTTGCTAAGCTCGATTTTTCCGGCCGGTTGAATTTTATATGCGCGGTATGTTCTTTATACCGAGTTTCTATCGATCGTTTATTTGGGCGATGTATTGTTTACTACAATCTAAACATTTAATGCTATATATTACCGATTTTTTGTTATTCTCGACTTTGTCTTTTGCATTTCCTAAAAGGGATTTTATTGAGTTATTGGACCGAAAAGTAACTTGAAAACCGCGCTCTTTAAAAACACTATTTAAATTTTTCGTCAAGGGGTGGAAAGGTAAACATATAAACTGGTTGTCTCAGTTGCTTTGGGGCAACAGACATGTGGTATCCCGGATTGTTTTGATTATCTCCGAATCAAAACCATTGTATCTCGCGATATTCTTAATAAAGTTCAATTTTTTTTCGTATCTTACTTTTGTTAGTGGGAAATTAAGCAAGCGATTGATAAGAAAACTGAACGAAACCATCTTTTGTTGCATGCTATGATTTGAGTCCGCCGTGATGAATCTATTGACATTGGCTTCTTTTCGGAAAATATCAATTTCTATTTTAAGATTATTCCCAATAACTAAGGTATCCAAAAAGGCAACTTGTCATTGTTTTCTTTTTCTACTGTAAATTTAATTGTCGGAAATTTTGAATTTAACTGTTTGACGAAATCTTCCAAATTGCGTTTATGTGTATTGGAAATCGCGAAAATATCATCAACATACCTAATCCAGATTCTCGGAAAATATTTAGCCTTATGTTTTAATTCAATTTCAAAGTTACTCATAAATAGAAAGACAATTGCCCATTGCAGTTCCCTGTTTTTGTTCATAAAACTTCCCTTCAAATTGAAAACAGTTTTGGGACATGCAAAGGTTTGTTAATCTCACGTATTCCTTTATTTTCTCTGGTTCGATCTTATTCTTGTGCAGAAATTCTTCTAAATATTTTAAGGTTTCTGGAATCGGTACCGTAGGAAACAATTACGTTACCTCGAATGACACTAAAATTTCCCCATCTTCTAATTTACAGTTTTTAATCTTTTGAATAAATTCTATTGAGTTAGTAACTAATAAACTTTCAAGTTATTCGGGCAAATTTTTGTATTCATTCACAAGCCATTTTGAAATCAAGTAAGTAGGGGAGTTGATCCCTGAGACAATTGGTCTCATTGAGTTGCCCGGTTTATGTACTTTATGCAAACAATATAGTCTAGGAATCAACGGATTACTTACATTTAATCTGTAATTCTTATTCGGGGTTATTAACTTTGGACAGTTTTTTAACACGTTTTTTGTATCTCTAATCATTTTTGGTAATGGAGTTTTCGTGTATTCAACGTATGGTCCTTCTAAAATTAAGTTTCTTACTCTTTGAAAATAATCACTTTTGTCCAAAATTATTAACTTGTTCCCTTTATCTGCTTTTAAATAAAAGCAGTCTTTCGACCTGAGACTTTTAATTGAGTTCCATTCGTGGTAACTAGTTTATGTTTGTGTTCTTGTAAGTTCTGTTTGATTTGAATCTTACAAGCCTCTTTAATGAAATTTTTTTGAAATGAGTTCGTTTTCGTACGGGCAATTTTCGCCGTAGTTTACCAGGTGCGACACTTTTATTATCTGCTGACGATGACAACTTAGTGGAAATACGTATACAGAATACGAACATTAATGTGGCAAGGGGTTATATATCAACCTTCAGTGATCAAGTGAATCAACCACAGGCTCCATCAAACTTACCTAGAATATATCCGTTTGCATTACCTTTTAGTCTGAAGAAGCCACAGTGTTGTTGAAACAATTGTTACTATTTTTCAATAAAGATATTTTGTAAAAATTACACAACTGATATCTGCTTCTGGGTTTCCGGGCTGGAACCGCGTCATTAGTATATCTGCCGACGTTTCGTACCCATTTGTATGGGACATCTTCAGGGCTGAACTACTGCACTGAAACTGAGTTCCAGTTTCAGTGCAGTAGTTCAGCCCTGAAGATGTCCCATACAAATGGGTACGAAACGTCGGCAGATATACTAGTGACGCGGTTCCAGCCCGGAAACCCAGAAGCAGATAGCATGGACCACGACCGCGGAAGTCTACGTACCTAATTTACACAACTGATTTTTGTGTTTAATTTTGTTATGAATTTTCGTCAAGTAAAGGCCACATCAGTTAATTATGTACTATTTTTGTTTAATAGCAATGTAATTATTGCTTATTAAATGATTTGCTAACTATACAGGAAGATAGGGAGTAAAAAAATCTATGACATCATATCTCGCAACATTGATTTTCTTAGCCCCTTTTGTTTTTAGACCAACGTTTTATTTTTATTAGATCGTATCCACATTTTAGTGAATATTTAAAAAAAATATTTTCTGTATATCATCACCCTTAATATAAGTTAGTATTCTGTATGTTGCTAATATGTGGTTTATAAGATGTTAGTTTTGTTAAACTCACAAAACAAATTACTGTAAGTACACATACAAATATCTTGTCAGATTCTAGTTTCAAGAAAAAATAACCATATCTAGATTTATATAGAATAATGAAGAGAACTACTCACCATAATATATTTAAATGTACTATAATACTAGTAATTTATAGTTTTTAAAGTCTTATGCATTTTTTTCTATTTTTTGATAGTGATGTTTGACGATTTAATATTATGTAATACATCAAACAATAAGATTTAATTTATATTTATATAGTAGAATTAATAATCTTACGGTACTGTATATCATTTTAGTAGAAAATGTATACATATATATTTGATTTAATTCCTGTAAGTTTTAATAAACAAAATAAAAGAAATTATATTTTTAATAACACTGATTTAAAAAGCGTATATGTACATATTCTTTTCAAATAAATAATGAAATTTTTTTTCCATAGTAGTTCGTTTCAAATCGAGATGGTGTATAATCTTCATATTTCATAAGGATGTTGGTATACATAGCTATCTCTCCTTTTAGGTCTGTTAAATTATTAAAAGGCATTGGTATACTTTTAATCAGTAATAATTACATAAAGTGGCATCTTGTAAGTGATGTATGTTGTAGGTTGTCTAATTTTAAAGTCAAAAACAAAAAAAAACATTTCCTGCATTTAGTACTCTACTTCGTTTATTTAAATAAGTTACATGTACACATGATTTAGATTTTACAGAAATGCACATGCTCATAAAATTCTTGAATAAAAAGATTATAAATATATAAAGATAAATCTGCTAACATCACTTCTTTATCAAAACTAAATTATTAAATTACAAAACAACAAAGAGCACGGCGGTACTAAAATTTTTTAACTTGGTACACTCGTAAGGGTGGAGAATTGAATGAAAAGTTTATTGGGTTATGTCTATCATTATCAAATAGTATTTTTCATATATGCATAATTTAATTTCTATTATGATGATCTATGCTCAGTTGCTGTTAATGGCCAAATTGATTTTATCAAAATAATTGCTTCAGACTGCATTGTAATAAGCGTTGCTTTATTTTTTGTATAACGTATGTTAGTGCTGTACTTTACCGTTTGTCGCGTGATACTAGTTACATTGACGTAACTTCAAAAACAAGTAGTGCGTGATTTTTATTAAAGCTATTAGTTGTGGGTTAATTTTAAATGGAGTGCAGAAACGAACATTTTCGACATATTTTACTATTTTATTTCCGTAAAGGAAAGAAAGCTGCTGCGGCTCATAAAAAGATATGTGAAGTTTATGGTGCTAATGGTGCTTAACAGAGCGCACGTGTCAGAATTGGTATAAAAAATTCCGTTCTGGAGATTTTCCCTCAAAGATGAGCAACGTTCTGGTCGGCCTACTGAAGTTGATGATGACCAAATCAAAGTCATAATTGACGAGGATCGTCATATAACTGTTCGAGAGGTTGCGGAGAGGCTACATGTATCGCACACAACAATTGAAAAACATTTAAAATGTCTTGGGCTAGTTAAGAAGCTTGATATTTGGGTACTTCACGAATTGAAGTAAATTCATATAACACAAAGAATCAACTTTTGCGATATGCGCCTTAAACGAAATGAAACCGACCATTTCTTAAAAAGAATCATCACTGGTGATGAAAAATGGGTCCTGTACAGTAACATAGTTCGAAAACGATCATGGAGCAAACACGATAAACTAGCTCAAACCACATCGAAAGCTGAATTGCATCCAAAAAAGATCATGCTGTCAGTTTGGTGGGATTACAAAGGTGTTGTGTTTTTTGAGCTGCTTCCAAGGAACCAAACGATCAATTCTGATGTTTACTGTCAACAATTAATAAAACTGGATGAAGCAATCAAAGAAAAACGGCCAGAATTGTCAAATCGGAAAGGTGTAGTTTTCCACCAAGATAATGCAAGGCTTCACACATCTTTGGCAACTCGTGGGAAACTATTTGAGCTTGGCTGGGAAGTGATGCCACATCCCCCATACAGCCCCATTATTACCATTTATTACCATTTATTTCGAAGTTTGCAGAATTCTTTGAATGGTAAAACTTTCACAAATGACGATGACCTTCACTCGCACCTGGTTCAGTTTTTTGCTGATAAGGACCTGAAATTTTATGAGCGCGGAATCATGCAGCTGAAAGAAAGATGGCAAAAGATCATTGAACAAAATGGAAAATATATAATTGATTAAAAACTATTCTTTGTTTAAAAAAAAAGTGTTTTATTTTGTACTACAAAACCGAAAGTACTTAGTTGCCAACGCAATACAAGGTGTTACTGGCCGCATCAGTAGGGTTCTTCTCAAAAACAACATCAAAACCATCTTCAAACCCCATTCCAAATTATCTGACCCTTTTTCCGTAAAAGACCATGTTTCTTCAGAATCATCTGGTGTGTACAGGATTCCTTGTTCATGCGGCAGGGCATATATTGGTGAAACAAAGCGGTCTGTCAGCACTCGTGTTTCTGAACATGAACGTTGTACTAGGTTGCTGCGCACAGCCGGTTCTGCACTTGCCGAGCATAGACTGGAAACCGGGCACCATATTCAAAATCCGTGAATCTATAGAGATTTTTAAGCACCCCAATAACCTTAACCGCGATGATGGCTACCCCCTACATAACGCTTGGCAATCCTGCATCTCCAAACTACCCAACCGCAACCGTAACGCTCCATTGACCCATGACCCATTATCCATATATAAACCCGTCCCTCATCGACTTACACCAGTTTCAGTGCAGTAGTTCAGCCCTGAAGATGTCCCATACAAATGGGTACGAAACGTCGGCAGATATACAAGTGACGCGGTTCCAACCCGGAAACCCAGAAGCAGATATATGATCTATTTATTATATTGTGGTTTCCACAACTCGATCTAGTATGGCAATCATGAAACCTTCAGTTTTTGCGTAAATATTTCCAGTTTTCAGCCTCTTTGCCAATGTGTTTGCATTATTTGGTGCGGATATGGTCCGCGTATTTTTTAATTTTTACAGGTTTCTATTTTATTATTGGTTTTATAAGTTCTTCTGAATTGAAGTTTACATTACTGGGATTTAATCATATGATTTTATTGTCTACTTCTAATATTGTTTTTTGAAGGGTGTTATTTCTCATGCTTAAAAAGCATGTTCTGGGGCTGTTTATAGTGTATATTTTTTATATTACTGAAAGTTCTTACTTTTCTGGGTAGTGTAAATCGTTCTACTGCAGGATGTTGATGATGTGTATGATTTTTATGGCTATTGTTCTGACAAATCTATGGAGGAAGTCTAATTCTGTGTCTGACTATTTTATGAGTCCGAATGAGAAATCGGAAGTGGGGTAAATTTGGTACATAGACTTCCGCTTTCGTGGTCCATGCTATCTGCTTCTGGGTTTCCGGGCTGGAACCGCGTAGTTCAGCAGTTTCAGTGCAGTAGTTCAGCCCTGAAGATGTCCCATACAAATGGGTACGAAACGTCGGCAGATATAATAGTGACGCGGTTCCAGCCCGGAAACCCAGAAGCAGATAGCGTGGGATAAATATTTGTATGTTTCTTTTTTATTGAAGTACTTCTATTACACCATTTGTAAACTATATCCTCAATCATCATGTATTTTTCCCTTTAACTATGGAACATATTCTACAACTATCCAATTCCAACTTTGTTTTGATGCCGGAACTGAAGAATCGTCCATGTGTCATTATTATTAGTGTTTCATACGCATTTCAATATAGTATTTTCGTCAATAAATAATGTAACTTAACCCTTTTGCGAATCACAAATCCTGTCAAATATGAATGTCAATGAAAAGACTAGACGTAAATTTTGACAATTCTGTATATAACATTTATTAAAAAACACAGACTTTAGTTTGATTTTGCAATATCAATTTGATTTATACTGCAGTAATTGAATGACGGGTTGGTAAATATTCGCCACTAGAATCTTGTCACATACACATACGCATATATATATATATATATATATATATATATATATATATATATATATATATGGGTCTGGGAAAAAGTTCGTGGCGTTTTTCCCGATAGATGGCATTGGTTGCCGATAACTAAAGAACAACAAGTCACAGCGACACCACCGAGGGCTCGTTTTTTAGATGACCTTCCGAACGTTAGTTTGAGCGTAGAAACATTGTAATCGGTGCAGTGGTTGGAAAGTTATTCGCACTTGAAAATGGAGAAGAATAATGAGAAATTTCGCTATATTCTGCAATATTATTATGATAAGGGGAAGAACGCTGCGCAGGCTTGTGATAAAATTTGTGCTGTGTACGGTGAAGGTACTTTATCGAAATCTGTTGCGCGGAAATGGTTCGCTCGCTTTCGTTCTGGAAATTTCAATGTGAAAGATGAGTGACGCTCCGGTCGTCCAATCACTGAAAAATCTGATGAAATTCTTGAAAAAGTCCAACAAGATAAGCATATCAGCAGTGTCGATATTGGCATGGAGCTAGGCATTGGCCACAAAACTGTTTTGAACCATTTACACAAAGCTGGTTACAAAAAAAAGCTTGACGTATGGGTTCCTCATGAGTTGAGCGTGAAAAACATGATGGACCGAATTAACATCTGCGATGTGCTGCTGAAACGGAATGAAATCGAGCCGTTTCTGAAACGTTTAATAACCGGAGATGAAAAATGGATTACGTACGATAATCGGAAGCGTAAAAGATCGTGGATAAAGGATGGTGAGCCGTCACAAGCGTTCGGTAAGCCAACATTTACGCCAAAAAAAGTGATTCTGTGTGTATGGTGGGACTGGAGGGGAATCGTCCACTACGAGCTACTTCCAACTGGTCAGACGATTGATTCTCAACTCTACTGTGCACAACTAGAGAGATTACCCCAGGCGATTGAAAGAAAACGGCCCGAATTGATTAATAGGAAAGATGTTGTCTTCCATCATGACAACGCCCGACCACACACTTCTTTGATGACCCGTCAAAAATTGAGAGAGTTTGGTGGGGAAGTTTTGATGCACCCACCTTACAGTCCGGATATAGCACCCTCTGACTATCATCTGTTTCGATCTCTGCAGAACTCTCTCAATGGAATTAAGTTGGTTTCAAAAGAAGCCTGTGAAAACTACTTGATTCAGTTTTTCGACCAGAAACCACAGAAGTTTTTCACCGATGGGATCATGGATCTACCAAAAAAATGGCGAAACATTGTCGATAATAATGGAGCATATTCGGTTTAAATGAATTCGTCCACGCGCCATGCGGGGACCAGTTGAATTTTACTGAAAAAACGCCACGAACTTTTTCCCAAACCCAATATATATATATATATATATATATATATATATATAGTGTGTGTGTGAATGTAGTAAAGGTATAACGTATAAAATGTAATAAGAAAATTATTACAAACATATCTAAGACTGAAAAAATATACACAGCTTTGTTTTTCATAATAAATTTTAATACTGTAGAACATGGAGTTTAATTTCTTTGGAAAATCATAGCCTAGTATATCATGTAAGTGCAAAAAAGAACATCAATACATTTTTAAAAAAATGAAATTGTATTTATTCAGAACCTCTTTCTTATAGATAAGATTTTGTTAGAAAACTTTATTTATAGGTTTTAAAGCAATAAAAGTATTTAATAGTGGTAACTTCTGAAGTAATAGTAATTTTATAGTAATATGCGTATGTTAACAATTAATTTTAGTGATGATATTATTTAATTCAAGAATAGTCGCACCTTTGTTAAATATTATTCCGAACGCAAACACCCTGGCTACGATACCTTTATACCTTATAGAAACCTTACGAACCGCAGAAACTATGTCCAAAAGTAAACGACTGCATCGGCAAAAACTTGTTTGTAATGACGAAAATAATATCAAGATTCTTGCAAACGTAAAAGAGTATTTAGCAGTTGCGGCAGATACGGGTAGTTTATCTTCATCCGTTCAACATACCTTTAAAAGAAATAAATATCATAACTACAAACTAAACTTACTTCAAAATTTACAGCTTCAAAACACAGATGAACATCCGGAATTAAATGCTGCCTTCACATTTCATATGAAGTCGATCCAGCTATTTTAAAGAAAATTTTAAGGGTGAATGAGTCCCGCTTTACAAACAATGGCAATATGAATAGACATAATTACATCGTTAATCTAATTATAACTCCCATGATGTTCACATGCTTTATCATTAAATAAAATACGGTACAAATGTATACGGCAGCCTACTTGGATCTCATTTAATAGGACCATGTTCTTCACATAGAAACATAGAACTACACCATTATGGCGAGCAAATACTTGTCTGCAAGGAAGAGGTGTATAGTATAGCTGGCCGTAATTATTCATTGGCGTAACGTCAAAAATTATTTTCACAATTTTTATTTGAAAAAGCACTGAAATGAATTGTTTTCAAATTAATTAATGTGATACTATTGGAAAGAGAGAAGCTTCTTTATTAGGAATAATTTCTTTAAATTGGTTGAAATAAGACTTAATGAAGATTTCCAATCGTCATCATCGTTTATTTCCCCAGTAAGAAAATACACTTTTAAAATAAACCTATTCCCTTCGATAAACATTCTAACTTGAAGGTAACTCGTACAATATATTTTACTTTTATGCGCAGTTATTTTAAATTACCAGTTTTTTCTAAGCAAGTAAGACGACGTGTCTTCAGAACAACAGGTTTTTATAATATACTGAAGACACAAAATTACTAGAAAGAAAATCCGAGTAAGGAGAAAAGGCGTACGCATATGGGCAAAAACATATTGCTTGATATGAATAAAATTTGAGTATTGATACGAACCTTTGCTCACAGCATAATATTTAATTATGGGACTCTTTTGTTTGAATTCTTTTGTAAAATATTAATAGGGTTAAGCTAAGGTTCTTTGGAATCAACCAGGCTTAGCATTCAGTCAACACAAGTCAGATAAACGAAACAAGAAATTATTTTTACAAACTATGCTTTACTACATCAGCTAAGACTGAATATATTTATGTACATAAATAAAATATATGAATAATCTAGGAAATGTTTGATAGTTTACTAACAGGTAACGCTAAATGTAATTACATATATATATAGAGAGAGAACAACGACATTAAATAGTGACTAATAACATCATAAATGAACAATTTAGACTAAACTTAGAACCCTAAATCAAAATTTTTGGGTTATAATTGAATAAAAAAGAAAACTCAAGAAACTATATATATATATATATATATATATATTTATGTGCATGTATATGTATATGTATATGTATATGTATATATATATATATATATATATATATATATATATATATATATATGTATATGTACATATATATCAATAAGTTATTATTATATATATACATATTTTAATTTATCACCTTCATAGCCATGCCCAGCCTAATCCAATAATTCACAATTCTATGTATTTTACAATTCACAAATTTAAGTTTTTAATTACAATAACTATATTCTAAAGTAAAAAAAAATAATTTTAATTTTTTATCTACCTTTAAAATCAAAACGAGATTAACTATTTTAAATACCCGTTGTTTAGTACACACATGATGGTCACCTACTTAATAGTACACGTCAATAACTCAATGTTTAATAAAGTAAATAAATTCAAGCCGGTTAAATCCACACAAGAAATTAAATTTAAAAATTTGAAATTTTTGAGTGAAATTAAATTAATAAAAATATTTTAAGGTGCTATCAGTACCTCTATGAAAGCATAGGACTTCTAATGTGTAACCACAATACAGCAAAATAAATAAAAAACAAAATTTTATGCACAGAAATATTTATAAAATTTTTCATCTAATAGTTTTGAATGGCCGGGAATTCGGGGAGCATGTTTTGTCATGCATTAGAAAACTTAAAGAGAGCAATAGAGCTGGAGATAATCAGATTCCTGCTGTCTTAGTTAGTGACTGTGCCAATGTTCCCGCTGCACCTTGATCAAGATATTTTATATTCACTAAAAACATCTATATTTCTTGATGTTTTGAAAGTGGCAAAAATTGTAGCTATTCTAAGAAATGGTTATATCTCAAATATTTCAAATCATTGTCCCATAGTTACATTATCTAACTTCTAAAGTTTTTGAAATATTAGTTTAGTGATTCGCTGATCGCTTTTTTCGATCAGATCTGAATAATAGACCTCAAAGCATTTTTCTCAATGGC